>CM042393.1:14743002-14845644 GCA_023634145.1 Thymallus thymallus | reverse complement strand
GTGGAGACTGGCGAAATGTCCCACTTGACAGAATTTACTTTTCAACATTACTCACAGGACTCAAGGAAAGGACAGGGCCTAAGGAGGATTTATGATCTGTGTGTGTGTGTGTGTGTGTGTGTGTGTGTGTGTGTGTGTGTGTGTGTGTGTGTGTGTGTGTTTTGTGTGTGTGTGCATGTGCATAACTCTGTGTTAGATATTGGGGGGGGGGGGGGGGGGGGTCAGGGTCAATGGGTTCTGGTGTCAACACCCCTCTAGGGAGATCCGTGAGACTCTTTGTTTTAAATAGCTGTAAAAAAAATAAAAAATAAAAAAATGTCTGGTGAATTCTGAAGGGAAAATACATCCACAAATCTTCAGATAATTTGGTCCATATACACAATCACAACTAAAACACCAATATTTTTCTATATTACTTTAAACTATGTTCTTACTCTTAAAAGTTCAGAAAGTCACCGCCACACACCTTCTTTAACTACATTTAAAGATAAAAAGCCCTTGTTCTATTTGTGTACTCTTCACCACGCTTGGCTAGTACATGGTATTGAATAACTCACTCTTATACCCAATTAACTTAAAGGAGTTGAGGCAATCCAGAAACGTCTTACTTGGTTACACAATTTAATTGCAGTATTAATTCATAAAATAATTCAGTGACTGTCAAAATATATATAACATACACATTCAATAATAGTCAATAACCGGTGCAACCTTATACAATAGTGGGCATATAGTGGTACAGAGAGGGGTCAGATGCAACATTTAAGTTATTTAAATACCTGTTAACACCTGTCACTGCCAGAAAATGATTTCTGGTATATTATTTTCCTATCTGTGGTATCCAGCTTCTCCTGGTGGAAATGACAGATGGCAACATAGTTCAATCTGCATGGTTCAATCAGAATGCAGTCAACAACATTTGTTATAGCACTTGGGCTACAGTCAGCACTCTGTGTGATGTAAATTGCTGTGCAACATGTTTTACAAGATTACCTTATAACTCAAATTTCAAATTCTCACTTGATGAACTGTTTGTCCTCTCCCTGTGCCTCAACATGGGTGGTGCTGTCCTGCTCTCTACTGACTCTCTCTGACCCCTGTAATGACAACCAAATCAAACCAGAATGTAGGCAACAACTGGCGGTGCTCTCTCACTCTCTCTATTGCCTGTCAATAGTATAGCTAGCTAGCTGAGAACATATTACTAGTCTTATGAATTGGACAGTGTAGCCATTAATTAACTTACTTACAATCCTCTGCACGCCGAAAAAAATCTTATGTCCTGCACTTTTCTTGTCTTTGGCATTGGCATCTCCATTAATGGCACTAGCTACTTTTAAATGTACAGTTAACTGACAAAATAAAGGAAACCTTTGAGTAAATACGGGATGCATAGTATATTGAAAGCAGGTACTTCCACACAGGTGTGGTTCCTGAGTTAATTAAGCAGTTAACATCTCATCATGCTATGTGTGTGTGTGTATGTGTGTGTGTGTGTGTGTGTGTGTGTGTGTGTGTGTGTGTGTGTGTGTGTGTGTGTGTGTGTGTGTGTGTGTGTGTGTGTGTGTGTGTGTGTGTGTGTGTGTGTCTCAGTCACCAGATCCCAACCCAATTCCAGACACTTGTAGAATCTATGCCAGTGTGTGTGTGTGTGTGTGTGTGTGTGTGTGTGTGTGTGTGTGTGTGTGTGTGTGTGTGTGTGTGTGTGTTGTGTGTGTGTGTGTGTGTGTGTGTGTGTGTGTGTGTGTGTGTGTGTGTGTGTGTGTGTGTGTGTGCGTGCTTTGCAGTGAGGCACACCACCTCTCTAAATGTCTACTGTCTGAACACAGAGAGGGGAGACGGAGTGAATGAGTGTGTTAGGTGTGTTGGGAAAGAGGGAAAGAGGATTCCTTTTCTTCACTGGTCAAAAAGATGGAAAACATCTGGACAGAGAGACAATCTGCTGAGGAGAGAGGAAGAGGGGGAGGGAGAGGGTAAAAGAGATGGGTGTAATTGATAGTGTTTCCCAGATGCTTGGTCACAGCTCTGAACTTAACTGAGGGTAGAAACATGATTTTGTTCATATCAAGGGTCACAATTCAATTAACTGTGTAACAGTAAAGAACAGCCTGGAACATAGGGTGGGTGCAATGGACACACACACACACCCACACACACCAGAGAGAGCCAGAGTTCAGTGACCTAAGGGCGCATGGGTGGGCCGTCCAGAAGAGGAAAAACAAAACCAACGAGCTGCAGATGTTCTACTGGACACACACGTGCATGCACACACACACACACACAGCAGATGTTTTTAGACAAACACACATATACATATTTGGAATCCCCAGTTCCTCTCCAAGAAATGAATTACCACCACACCGCTTTCCACACACACACACACACACACACACACACACACACACACACACACACACACGCAAAGCTCATACACTCACTCACTCATCCAAAAAGGTCATCCTGTCTCAAGTGGCGTTTGGGGAGTCAACATTACTCACAGGACTATCCTGGAAGAAAAGAGCAACACAAGTCTCTCTCTGCACTGTCACTGTCAAGTTCAGATTTGGGAGATGTTATGGATTCCAGTTTGGATTGACTTACCAGTGGGTAGCTAACAATAAACTTGATATTAACCCTGAACTTGAATGGTGTATCCGTGTACTTTATGTGTTAGTATAACAACATATCTAAAATGACTTGATACTTGATATGTTACTTAGTAACATATACCTACAATGACCTGCATCAGCATGGCCGATCACCCAATCCAGATGTACGACCACAAGTTGGTAACCCCTGGTCTATACATATGTGTGCAGTGGTTGAACAATTTAAAAGCCACAGACAAGGACATACCAATGGTTTTGTAATGGCCAGAGGAGAGCCTATGCTCTGTCATAAACCTTAGATGGCATCTGCCAGAGTCTCATGTTTGATATGTTTATAAATATGATTTGGTACTAAAGAGTAGGCCTATGCGTGACACTGACAGAAGTATTTAGGCTGAAACAGACAAGCGAGAAAGGCTATGACGTTTCTGAGGCCACGCTATAGTTTCACTTCTCCTCTGCAGACAAAAACCACAACAACTGAAAGACAGAAAGAACGTGATGGGCGAGAGCAGTGGGCTGTCTTAGTGTGTAATGGAGAGAGAACGAGCGGGAGGCAGGCTTTTCATCTCTGGGCTCCCACATTGACTGACTGTGACGTCTGTCCTCTCCATCCCTCCATCCAACACTGACAAACAAAGCAAAAAAAACGAGAAAGAGAGGGGGAGCAAGAGAGAAAGCGAGACTGATAGCTGAAGAAAGAGAGTGAGAAAGACAAGATGACTGAGAAAGGGTATCACAAGGAGAGAGGCAAAAGCCAAATATGAGAGGGTAAGAGAACGTAAAAGAAGGAGAGAGAGAGAGAAAAAAGAGAGAGATTCAGTGCAATTCCACTAATCACTCCCAGACTCAGGGGACACACACACAGCTGTATTATCTTTAGAGTCAATGGCCTGTCACACACACACAAATGCACGCGTGCACACACACTCACACAATCACATACTGACATAGTTTTCATAGCTATTACACCATCATGACTTCCCTCAGACCCCCAGATCTGTAATTTAGATGGTTCAGTGTTTGACACAACCACAAACCATTTAGTCATTAAAGTCTCAGTCAATCAATCAATCAATCAATCAACTAATACAACTATTAGGGTTAATTTACTCTCAGTAATTAAAGGATTTAAATAACTGTAAAAAAAAACAAAAAAAAAACACTCACACACATTCACCATAAAGCTGAGGTGGGTTGATCTGTGTTTGTGCGAGAGACAGAGAGACAACAAAGGTTACGCAAAATCACTGTGGCAACCGTTACCCAATATTTACATGGCTGGTGACCTGGTTTACAGAGAATGGGGGTAAGGGGTTAGGAGAGAGCGAGCGATTCCAACCCTGTGCATCCATTATTCAAAAGACTTGCTAAAACAAATGAAGACAGCTGGCCCTGATGAGAGAGAGAGAGAGAGAGAGAGAGAGAGATGGAGAGAAGGAGAGGGGGAGAGAGAGAGAGAGAGAGAAATGGAGAGAAGGGGAGGGAGAGAGAGAGAGAGAGAGAGAGAGAGAGAGAGAGAGAGAGAGAGAGAGAGAGAGAGAGAGAGAGAGAGAGAGAGAGAGAGAGAGAGAGAGAGATTGATAAACTCCCATATCTATTTGGTGAATAACCACAGTGTGCCGTTGAAACTGAAGTTGAATTGAATTAAGACAAAGAGAGAGAGAGAATGCGAGAGAGAGAGACCCCCTCAACAAAAGACCAATTCTCAGCACTGACCTGAGTTAACCTTGGTCTGTGTGGTGGTTAGAGAGTAAGGTGTAGACAGACACACACACACAAATGCATGCATACATACACACACACATAGTGGAGGGTCCCAAAGGTCTTCTTGGATTTTCTACAACATTGTCCCACACACAATCCAGACAGAGGAGAGAGAGATGACAGATAAGAGCTATGAACTCTAACCTCAGAAGATAACAGCAGAGCTACAGACCTACCACACTCAATCATCACGCATTCCTTTGTGATAGAGAGTGAAAGAGAGAGAGAGAGCGAGAGAGAGAATGGACTTGTTTGTCAAAAAGGGTGGAAAAAACATCAAGCCGAAACTGACCTCATGGGGCGAAGGGTGAGAAACCAGCCAATCAAATGTCATACACTGAGTGTACAAACCATTATGAACACCTGCTCTTTCCATGACAGACTGACCAGACGAAAGTGATGATCCCTTATTGATGTCACTTGTTAAATCCACTTCAATCAGTGTAGATGAAGGGGCGGAGACAGGTTAAAGAATGATTTTCAAGCCTTGAGACAATTGAGACATGGATTGTGAATGTGTGCCATTCAGAGGATGAATGCCAGGCGCACCGGTTGAGTTTTTCACACTCAGCGGGGGGAGACGCAATTGGTGCAAGTTTCTCACGACCAGGTTGCCCGGAGCAACCCTGAATAAATAAAGATTAATGATTGGCTTAGAGACAGGAAGTACATTTCACACAGTTACACACTGATCACAGCAACCTCAACCTCAAAACACACACATACACACACTCTCTATACCTCCTTCTCCACCCCATCGTTCTCTTTCCTTGCCTTTGGTAGTGGCTCCTGGTTATGTGTTTGGTTATGCTGCAGTAAAACTGTAAACACACACAAACACAAACACACACTCAAATCACAGTATCGATCTCATAAAATCCACCACTCAACCGGTTACTGGTTGTTCTAGATACGGCTTCCTTTTACAACTTCATCATAACATCTTGGTATGCAGCCTATGTTTGTGACGTATTTAGGCCAGGAGAAAGTGTGAAAAACCCAGCAGCGTAACCTGGAACCAAAAAGTGTTCTCCTATGGGGACAGCCGAAGAATCCTTTTGGAACCCAATTTTCTAAGAGTGTACCGCACGTCTCTTCTGCCATGTCATTTTCCTCTCCTCTCTCTGCATGGCTACTTTAAGTAAATTTCTAGTTCATATCTAACACTGTACAAAGCGTGGTGACCAACCAACCAGGACCAGAAACTACAGCAACTGTCAGACTCAAGTCAGGATGACAGAACACAGACGGACTGTATTTGACTTCTCAGACTGCGGTCAACAGCAAGAGTATGTACAGCTCAGCTCACACACAACACACTCAGCCTATGAGAATGAGGAAGCCCAGATGCATGTAAATTAACTTAAACACTTAGTCAGATATTTAGCTCTAGTTTCTTGCTGTATATTGACTGTCAGTTCTTTCATTAAAGTGTCAAATCAAATCAAATTTTATTTGTCACTTTCTTAAAACAACAGGTGTAGACTAACAGTAAAATGCTTACAGGCACTTCCCAACTGCCCTCTAGTCCACGATCAACTCCTTTGTCTTGCTGACGTTGAGGGAGAGGTCGGTGTCTCTGACTTCCTCTCTATGGGCTGTTTCATCATCGTTGTTGATCAGGCCTACCACTGTCAGGGTATCTGCAAACTTAATGATGGTGTTGGAGTCGTGCGCGGTCAAGGAGTCGTGGGTGAACAAGGAGTACAGGAGGGGACTAAGCACGCACATTTGAGGGGCCCCTGTGTTGAGGGTCAGCGTGGTGGATGTATTGTTGCCTACCCTCACCACCTGGGGGCAGCCCGTCAGGAAGTCCAGGATCCAGTTGCCGTGGAAGGTGTTCATTCCCAGGGTCCTTAGCTTAGTGATGAGCTTGTAGGGCACTATGGTGTTGAATGCTGAGCTGTAGTAAATGAACAGCATTCACACATAGGTTTTCCTCTTGTCCAGGTCGGAGAGGGCAGTGTGGAGTGCAATAGAGATTGCGTTATCTGTGGATCTGTTGGGGTAGTATGCGAATTGGAGTCAGTCCAGGGAAGATGGTGTTGATATGAGCCATGACCAGCCTTTCAAAGCATGTCATGGCTACAGATTTAATTGCCAAGGGGCAATAGTCAATTAGACAGGTTACCTTGGCATTTTTGGGCACAGGGACTATGGTGGTCTGCTTGAATTAAGTAGGTATTACAGTACATACTGGGTCAGAGAGAGGTTGAATATGTCAGTGAAGAAACTTGCCAGTAGCACCTTTGGCAGTAATCCATCTGGCCCTGCGGCCTTGTGAATGTTAACCTGTTTAAAGGTCTTTTCTTTTCTTCTTTTTTTAGGTGGTAGATCAGCTTTAATATTACAGATAGATTGTGGCTTTCATCAATGTAATTGTCTTTATCTTTCCAATCCCGTTTTTTTCCCCACATCAAACTACACACAATACCCCATAATGACAAAGCAAAAACAGGTTTTTACAAATGTTTGCTAATTTATATATATACAGTGGGGAGAACAAGTATTTGATACACTGCCAATTTTGCAGGTTTTCCCACTTACAAAGCATGTAGAAGTCTGTAATTTTTATCATAGGCACTCTTCAACTGTGAGTGACGGAATCTAAAACAAAAATCCAGAAAATCACATTGTATGATTTTTAAGTAATTAATTTGCATTTTATTGCATGACATAAGTATTTGATACATCAGAAAAGCAGAACTTAATATTTGGTACAGAAACCTTTGTTTGCAATTACAGAGATCATACGTTTCCTGTAGTTCTTGACCAGGTTTGCACACACTGCAGCAGGGATTTTGGCCCACTCCTCCATCCAGATCCTTCAGGTTTCGGGGCTGTCGCTGGGCAATACGGACTTTCAGCTCCCTCCAAAGATTTTCTATTGGGTTCAGGTCTGGCCACTCCAGGACCTTGAGATGCTTCTTACGGAGCCACTCCTTAGTTGCCCTGGCTGTGTGTTTCGGGTCGTTGTCATGCTGGAAGACCCAGCCACGACCAATCTTCAATGCTCTTACTGAGGGAAGGAGGTTGTTGGCCAAGATCTCGCGATACATGGCCCCATCCATCCTCCCCTCAATACGGTGCAGTCGTCCTGTCCCCTTTGCAGAAAAGCATCCCCAAAGAATGATGTTTCCACCTCCATGCTTCACGGTTGGGATGGTGTTCTTGGGGTTGTACTCATCCTTCTTCTTCCTCCAAACACGGCGAGTGGGGTTTAGACCAAAAAGCTCTATTTTTGTCTCATCAGACCACATTCTCCCATTCCTCCTCTGGATCATCCAGATGGTCATTGGCAAACTTAAGACGGGCCTGGACATGCGCTGGCTTGAGCAGGGGGACCTTGGGTGCGCTGCAGGATTTTAATCCATGACGGCGTAGTGTGTTACTAATGGTTTTCTTTGAGACTGTGGTCTCTGCTCTCTTCAGGTCATTGACCAGGTCCTGCCGTGTAGTTCTGGGCTGATCCCTCACCTTCCTCATGATCATTGATGCCCCACGAGGTGAGATCTTGCATGGTGCCCCAGACCGAGGGAGATTGACCGTCATCTTGAACTTCTTCCATTTTCTAATAATTGCGCCAACAGTTGTTGCCTTCTCACCAAGCTGCTTGCCTATTGTCCTGTAGCCCATCCCAGCCTTGTGCAGGTCTACAATTTTATCCCTGATTTCCTTACACAGCTCTCTGGTCTTGGCCATTGTGGAGAGGTTGGAGTCTGTTTGATTGAGTGTGTGGACAGGTGTCTTTTATACAGGTAACGAGTTCAAACAGGTGCAGTTAATACAGGTAATGAGTGGAGAACAGGAGGGCTTCTTAAAGAAAAACTAACAGGTCTGTGAGAGCCGGAATTCTTACTGGTTGGTAGGTGATCAAATACTTATGTCATGCAATAAAATGCAAATTAATTATTTAAAAATCATACAATGTGATTTTCTGGATTTTTGTTTTAGATTCCATCTCTCACAGTTGAAGTGTACCTATGATAAAAATCTACATGCTTTGTAAGTAGGAAAACCCGCAAAATTGGCAGTGTATCAAATACTTGTTCTCCCCACTGTAACATTTCGTTGGCCATAATAAATAGATATGCCGATAGTGGACAACCTTGTTTTACTCCTCTTGACAGTTTAATACTTTCTGAGAAGTAGCCAATATTTACTATTTTACACTTAGGGTTACTATACAGAACTATTCCAGTAGTACTTTATCGAAAGCCTTTGCACATTTTTTTGGTGGAAATTAAAAACTTTAGAAGCCTGTTTAAACCTTGAATACACTACACGTTCGTATTTCCTGCTACAATAGGGTGATAAAATTAAGATACCATCTGCATATCTGCAAACAGAGAAACTGAAACAGACACTCTGTGTGTGTGAGTGTGTGTGTGTGTGTGTGTGTGTGTGTGTGTGTGTGTGTGTGTGTGTGTGTGTGTGTGTGTGTGTGTGTGTGTGTGTGTGTGTACCTGTCTTACTATGCTTGTGATACCAAAAGTCCTCCACAGGAATAGTAAACCAAGGAAAATTCAGAGAAGTGAGGACATTTTGCAGGTCCTCACTTGTAAAACAGCTATTTTAGGCTTAGGGGTTAAGTTTAGGGTTAGGTTTAGAATTAGGGTTAGGGTTAGAATTAGGTTTAGAATTAGGGTTAGGAGTTGGGGTTAGGGGTTGGGGTTAGAATTAGGGTTAGGGTTAGAATTAGGGTTAGGAGTTGGGGTTAGGGTTAAGGGTTAGGAAAATAGGATTTTGAATGGGATCCTCACAAGTATAGTAAGACGCAGTTGTGTGTGTGTGTGAGTGTGTGTGTGTGTGTATGTGCGTGTGTGCGTGTTTTAAGACAGCATTACAGCCCTCAACATGGTTTTCAAGTTCATTTCACCAGAATACAAAGAGTCCATTGATTTAGAGAAAGGGAGAGAGAGAGGAGTGAATGGGAGGGAGAGAGGGATGAGGGGATTGAGAATGATAGAGAGAGAGAAGAGTGACAGAAGAACTTTCCAAAACATTTGGTTCTGGAATGTTGGTGGAAGGTGCCACATAGCTTCAAATATTTGTTGTTTCCATCGTCAAGGCAACGGAGCTGCCAAGAGGTTTAGTAGAGTGCTATGGAGGAAGATTCTCCCGTGTCCGGAAGCAAATTCACCATACATTTTCTGTATACAGGGTTGCTTCAAACATCGCTTTATTTTACTATTGACAGTTACAGTTGATTTCGGGATTGTGTATCGATTTGCTCTCCTTAAATATAAGTAATCTGATTTATTTGTTTCAGTCTCTGAGTTGTTAAATCAAACTTTTCTCCGCTGGCTCCTGATATCAGGACATAAAAACTACAATCTGTCTCCTGAATTAGACTAGTGTGCATGTGTGCCCAGCTGGCACACATGCACACTATGCCCGACCTCGTTTCCACAGAACTATGCTAGTTTTCGTCCTCATTGCCAAACTTCATAAATACTGCACCCTCAACTTCAAAACTAATTTTCTAGTTACACAATTATGTAACTACAAACTTCTCTGGAAAGAAACTTGAAAATGATGTTGTTTTATTGTTTTGTTGAATAGTCTTGACTGGCTTGAGATATCTGTCGTAAGACGGTGGCGAAGGATATCATGCTACTTAACACGGATTCAAGTTCAGTTTTGAGGGAGGGAAACGTTTGCGGCAACTGCACTGTCCACAACCGCAGGGCTCTCCAGAGGGTGGTGCGTTCAGCACACTGCCTGCCCTTCAGGACATCTAAGCCACTCCTCAGTGCATTTTACTGAGGAGTGGCTTCCATCTGGCCACTCTACCGTAAAGGCATAATTGGTTGAGTGCTGCAGAGATGGTTGTCCTTCTGGAAGGTTCACCCATCTCTACAGAGGAACACTAGAGCTCTGACCAAGGCTCTTCTCCACCGATTGCTCAGTTTGGCTGGGCGGCCAGCTCTAGGAAGAGTTTTGGTGGTTCCAAACTTCTTCCATTTAAAAATGATGGAGGCCGGGGCCTCCTGAGTGGCGCAGCGGTCTAAGGCACTGCATCGCAGTGCTAGAGGCATCACTACAGACCCGGGTTTGATCCCGGGCTGTATCACAACCGGCCGTGATCGGGAGTCCCATAGGGCGGCGCACAATTGTCCCAAAGTTGTCGGGGTTAGGGTAGGGTTTGGTCGGGGGGAGGCTTTACTTGGCTCATCGCGCTCTAGTGACTCCTTGTGGCAGGCCAGGAGCCTGTAGGCTGACCTAGGTTGTCAGTTGAACAGTGTTTCCTCCAACACATTGGTGAGGCTGGCTTCAGGGTTAAGCGGGCAGGTATTAAGAAGCGCGGTTTGGTGGGAGGATGGATGACTCGACCTTCGCATCCCGACCACATTAGGGAGTTGCAACGATGAGACAGGATAAAAAATGGGAATAAAAACAGGGTAAAAAAACTAAAATAAATCAATAAAAAATAATGATGGAGGCCACTGTATTCTTGGGGACCTTCAATGCTGCAGATCTGTGCCTCGACAAAATCCTGTCTCGGATCTCTACGGACAATTCCTTCGACCTCATGTCTTGGTTTTTGTCGGACCTTATATAGACAGGTGTGTGCCTTTCCAAATCATGTCCAATCAATTTAATTTACCACAGGTGGACTCCAATCAAGTTGTAGAAACATCTCAAGGATGATCAATGGAAACAGGAGGCACCATATTTCAATTTCGAGTCTCTAGACAAATCGTCTAAATACTTATGTAAATAATATATTTCCATTTTTTGTTTTTAAAACATTTGCAAATGGGGTATTGCGTGTAGATTGCTGAGGAAATTGCTTTATATTAATCATTTTTAGAATAAGGCTGTAATGTAACTGTCTGAATACTTAGTCATTCACTCAGGAATGAATATTAGAATCCTGTCAGTTGTATCTTTTTTCATTGCTTTTAGTATATCGAATGTGCAATACGTGCATTTATCTGCACTAAGGACTGTATTTTAAGGGAATTACTATTATTACCCTAAATTATATCATACACACATTTATCTATTTAAGTATCTCTTCCTGTCATTTACCTGTACAGTTAATGTAACCATGCAAATATTCACTTACCTGTAAATTCAACTGTATATTTACCTGTACAGTTAACCATGCAAAATATTCACTTACCTGTTCATTTAACCAGAATGTATATTAAGTAAACTATTATTACCCTCACTTATATCATTCGCAAGTTTAGCTATTTAAGTATTTCTCTGCCATTGACCTGTATAGTATAGTTAACCATGCAAATACTCCTTATTTATCTATATCAACTTGCAATATTTTTATACACTCTGTAACAATGTATAGTGTACATATTCAGCCATCCACCCACACTATGCAATTTATTTTTATAGCTTTTTTGCACTCCAGACTTCTTGTATTTTTATACTTTTTCATACTGCCGCTGTATGTATTATGTATCGTGTATCTGTCTTTTGTGTATTTTCATTCTGTCATTTTGCACCTGCCCTGTGTTTTTTCGTAGCATGTTGACAAAGAAATTTCCCCTCGGGGATCAATAAAGTACCTATCTGTCACGCTCGGGTGTGTATAGAGACCAAGGCGCAGCGCAGCAATAGTTCGACATCATTTATTTAAGTAATTAAACTATACTGGATGTGAACTATACAAAATAACAACGATACATAAATAAAGGGAAAACACACTTACATCGAACACGGGACTGAAGACAACGAACCACACCTATGGAGTGGGACATACACATAAGTAGGATCCCTAATTAGAGACAATGCAATGCAGCTGCCTCTAATTAGGGATCCCACACACACCACTACACAGACGTAGAACATATAGAACTGCCAGACTCTGACCATAGAATTATAGAGAAGCGATAGGCTTCTCTATGGCCAGAGCCTGACACTATCTATCTACTTTCCAAGGCACTGTATATACTGTATATATTATTTTACTTTTAGATTTGTGTGTATTATTGGGTATTGTTAGATATTACTGCACTGTTGGAGCAAGGAACACAAGCATTTCAATACACCCACACTAGCATGTGTATGAGACCAATAAAATTTGATTTGATGTGGAGTTTCGTTGACTCTGCATTGTGAAACACACACTCTTCCACAAACATTGACATCTCTCCTCAGGCAGACACAGCTTAGAGAAGTGAACAGAACAAACTACTGTCACTCAACTATGCTGATTCCTCTTCTTCTGCTTCGCCTCTTCACACACACACACCCGGCACACGCACACACACATACACATAAGCACAGCGTGCCCACAAGTAACAGGCTGTAATATCTGGTTTAGTACTGGCATGCTGTGTGTGAGTGGGGGATCAGGCTGCTTTGGCTGATATTTCTGGGTCTACACACACACACACACACACACACACACACACACACACACACACACACACACACACACACACACACACACACACACACTCAGGGCCAAGTGCTCTTCAAAGAGACAGTATTAAACCCCTAACCCACCCTACTCCCCCCGAAGACCTCTCAGCATTGATCTGTGATTGGGTTTCATTGCTGCCATGCCGAGGGGGGATGGAGGGGAGGAGTGTTGTATCTTTATCTAGCTACACAAATGGAGCTACACAGTCTTTATTGCACACACCAACACTAGGCTCTAGATACCAGCCAAACCAATGCTAGCTCATGCTAATAGCTTCATGAATAATTGAAAAGTCAATGGAAGCCCCTCTTTCTCTCCACTGAGGGCTAACGACTTCAACTAGTTCTGATCACTCAATAACTAACGCAGGGAGGGGGGGTAAATCTGAGTGCTCAAAGAGAGGCCTGGGCACAAAGCATGATTCTTCTAAGATTGTATTGTACTGTATTACTCTCTCCCAAATCACAGAGCCTTTCTAGTCCTTTACAGCTGTGGTAGGATGTCATATAGAAACCCTGTGACGCTCCACACACACACTCTCCCTCCAATCCAGCCTCAGCTCTCTTTCTCTCCCAATTTCCCTCTCTCCCCTCTTTTTTCCCTCCCCATCTCTCTATACACACACTCCCTCTCTCCTCACAGATGACACAAAACAACTGTTCAGCTTAGAACAAGAGCCCAGTCCTGCTGTCACACTCTCTCCTACCCTCCCTCCACCACCCCTCCTCTCCTCCTCCTCGCACTCCATCCCCGTCCTCTTTGTACCCCACCCCTCCCCCTCCCTCCCTGTCCTTCATTTTTTTATTGCCTCTGAAAAGTCAGTCAAGCATAACCACAAAATATAAACACTAGCAGACAACCCCAACCCTTGACAACCCTTGACAACTCCCTCTCCCCTATCCGACACCAGAGGTAAATGGGGTGGATCAGGTTAGAGCGTTGGCCATCTTGTTCCCACTTGTATAAACACAGAGCTCCATCTGGGTTCAGGAACCAGTGGTTTAATAGCTATAGATCATTATGCCCAGCAACACACACACACACACACACACACACACACACACACACACACACACACACACACACACACACACTCACACTCCGGCTTGAACAGGCTGGCTAAAGCCATGTCTGAGACACACACACCACAGTCTGGTACGTGTCATGATTAGGCGCAGTGGCAGGCAGGCAGTGTGCTGAGGCTTTCATACCTACTATAGAGCATCAAGGAGGACTTTCACACCTCAGACAGGCTGCCAGTTCACCTGCTGTATGACTGTGAGTGTGTCAGAGGAGGCTGGTGGGAGGAGTTATGGGAGGACAGGCTCATTGTAATGGCTGGAATGGAATAAATGGAACTGTATTTAACACATATGTAAACCACGTTTTACTCCGTTCCATTTATTCAATTCCATACAATTCCATCCTCCGCTACTCACACTAGCGTCCTCTGGTGTGTGTGTGTGTGTGTGTGTGTGTGTGTGTGTGTGTGTGTGTGTGTGTGTGTGTGTGTGTGTGTGTGTGTGTGTGTGTGTGTGTGTGTGTGTGTGTGTGTATGTGTGCGTGTGTATGTGTCTGCTGTGGCTCACTCAGCGGACTAGGTGAGTGTAATTTAATTTACATAATGGGGCCCAGGCTCACTTTCATAGATTCTAGAACAACACACACAGCTATACATTATAGAGTACCACATTATGAGTCATAATACCCATAAAACCTTGCAGTATATCAGGGAAATGGTAGCAAAGGTATCAGATAGAGATAGATAGCAAAGGTATCAGCTAGAGATGAAGTACAGAAGTACTGATGAAGTACAGAAGCTTGCATAGTAGTTTTACATTATGTCTGAGAGTAAATAGAGCCAAATATATTGATAAAAGTTACCTTGACAGAGAGAGATTTACATGGTTATCAAAACGTCACGCCATGGTAAGCCTACACGAAACACAGCCCTTATTTTTAAGTGTTTCTAAAATCCCCTATGAGAAAAATGAATGGTAGGAAAACAATTGTATTTCCCTGTTTGACTGCTAGGTTTTATGGATATTATGACAACTCCACTGTGGGCTCTAAACACAGGTAAAAATTGTTCTCAACAAGCTCCTTTCATATCGTACACTCCATCTACACACCAATTCAATGCTTTTAAACCCATTAGAAGGAGTGAACAAGTGCTCACTTCAAGGAGAAGGGGGAGAATGGGAATTGGGAAGAGCTTGCTGTTCCAGTGTGGTTCCATCCCTCTCTCCCTCCGTCTCTCCGTCCCTCCTGATCTCTCTGTGATATCAGACCTCAAGGTGAGTTAGAGGGTCAGAAGAGGCGGGCCTAATCAATACTACCTACGGTTCTGTCCCATAAATCTGCATCGTTAAACACCATTAATCGACAGGGCTAACAAAGTCATGAGTATGTTTGTGTGTGTGTGCGTGTGCGCATTCGTGTGCGTGAGTGTGCGAACATGTGTCTGTGTGTGCGGGCTTTGGCGATGCCAGAGAGGCTGCTGGGAATCACAGTCCTTTTATGGTCAAATGAATTAAAACTGCGACTGAAGGAACTAATCAAAGCATACGGGATCACCAAACATCTATTTTCCAGTGAAGGGCATTCCAGGATTGATGAAGCATTGGGTGGACAGACTGAGTGTTTGTGGGTACTTATAGTATATTTGTCCTGTCTTACTCTGCAAGAAGTGTTGAAATAGTAAAGGAATTTGCAACGCGGAAATTGTTTCCATGATAGAAAGGGTGTGTGTGTGTGTGTGTGTGTGTGTGTGTGTGTGTGTGTGTGTGTGTGTGTGTGTGTGTGTGTGTGTGTGTGTGTGTGTGTGTGTGTGTGTGTGTGTGTGTGTGTGTGTGAACGGCAAACATACACAATCCATGTCTCAATTGTTTCAAGGCTTAAAAATCCTTCTTTAACCTGTCTCCTCCCCTTCACCTACACTGACTGAAGTGGATTTAACAAGTGACATCAATAAGGGATCATACTTTTCAACTGGTCAGTATATGTCATGGAAAGAGCTGGTGTTCATATTGTTTGTACATTTAGTGTATGTAGCTTCATGTTGGGTATATGTAGCTTCATGTTGGGTATATGTAGCTTCATGTTGGGTATACGTAGCTTCCTGTTGGGTATACGTAGCTTCATGTTGGGTATATGTAGCTTCATGTTGGGTATACGTAGCTTCCTGTTGGGTATATGTAGCTTCATGTTGGGTATATTTTTATATAAACACACATCAGTTAAGAACAAATTATTTTTATTTAAACAAGCAAGTCATTTAAGAACAATTTCTTATATATAATGACAGCCTACCCCGGCCAGACCTGGACAACTTGTGCGCTGCCCTACGGGGACTCCCAATCACGGCCAGATGTGATGCAGCCTGGATTCGAACCAGGGACTGCAGTGACGTCTCTTGCACTGAGATGCCGTGCCTTAGACCGCTGCACCACTCGGGAGCTCAGCGAGGACAAAGTATGACACACACACACACACTCCTAGGTGGCTGTGAGAGGTCACATAAATCAGTTCCGTGTCGAGGCCCAAGCGTGTGAGTGATATCGCAGTAAAGGGGAAGTGGCACAGTCCTGTGTACCTGGCTCATAGTTACAGTGGGGCAAAAACGTATTTAGTCAGCCGCCAATTGTGCAAGTTCTCCCACTTAAAAAGATAAGAGAGGCCTGTAATTTTCATCATAGGTACACTTCAACTATGAGAGACAAAATGAGAAACAAAATCCAGAAAATCACATTGTAGGATTTTTAATGAATTTATTTGCAAATTATGGTGGAAAATAAGTATTTGGTTACCTACAAACAAGCAAGATTTCTGGCTCTCACAGACCTGTAACATCTTCTTTAAGAGGCTCCTCTGTCCTCCACTCGTTACCTGTTTGAACTTGTTATCAGTATAAAAAAGACACCTGTCCACAACCTCAAACAGTCACACTCCAAACTCCACTATGGCCAAGACCAAAGATCTGTCAAAGGACACCAGAAACAAAATTGTAGACCTGCACCAGGCTGGGAAGTCTGAATCTGCAATAGGTAAGCAGCTTGGTGTGAAGAAATCAACTGTGGGAGCAATTATTAGGAAATGGAAGACATACAAGGCCACTGATAATCTCCCTCGATCTGGGGCTCCACGCAAGATCTCACCCCGTGGGGTCAAAATTATCACAAGAACGGTGAGCAAAAATCCCAGAACCACACGGGGGGAACTAGTGAATGACCTGCAGAGAGCTGGGACCAAAGTAACAAAGGCTACCATCAGTAACACACTACGCCGCCAGGGACTCAAATCCTGCAGTGCCAGACGTGTCCCCCTGCTTAAGCCAGTACATGTCCAGGCCCGTCTGATGTTTGCTAGAGAGCATTTGGATGATCCAGAAGAGGATTGGGAGAATGTCATATGAGTTTTTGGTAAAAACTCAACTCGTCATGTTTGGAGGAGAAAGAATGCTGAGTTGCATCCAAAGAACACCATACCTACTGTGAAGCATGGGGGTGGAAACATCATGCTTTGGGGCTGTTTTTCTGCAAAGGGACCAGGACGACTGATCCATGTAAAGGAAAGAATGAATGGGGCCATGTATCGTGAGATTTTGAGTGAAAACCTCCTTCCATCAGCAAGGGCATTGAAGATGAAACGTGGCTGGGTCTTTCAGCATGACAATGATCCCGAACACACCGCCCGGGCAACGAAGGAGTGGCTTCGTAAGAAGCATTTCAAGGTCCTGGAGTGGCCTAGCCAGTCTCCAGATCTCAGCGACAGCCCCGAAACATCACTGCTCTAGAGGAGATCTGCATGGAGGAATGGGCCAAAATACCAGCAACAGTGTGTGAAAAACTTGTGAAGACTTACAGAAAACATTTGACCTCTGTCATTGCCAACAAAGGGTATATAACAAAGTATTGAAATAAACTTTTGTTATTGACCAAATACTTATTTTCCACCATAATTTGCAAATAAATTCATTAAAAATCCTACAATGTGATTTTCTGAATTTTTTTTCTCATTTTGTCTCTCATAGTTGAAGTGTACCTATGATGAAAATTACAGGCCTCTCTCATCTTTTTAAGTGGGAGAACTTGCACAATTGGTGGCTGACAATTCTTTTTTGCCCCACTGTACAACATCAGTACTGTGGAGGCATTATCAGCCTTAACTTTACAAACACACACCAATGGCTGAGGCCTGGAGAATGAGGGGGAAGAGAATAGATAGAGAACGAGGGAGATGTGACAGAGGCAAAGAGGAGAAAAGAAGTGTGGAGAAAGAGGCCCAACTTGTGTGGAGGTCATTAGGAGTGAGGGATGACAGGTGGAAAAATGCAGTTGATGACAGAAAGACTACTCACCATGTCATCTTCTGGGGCTTTTTTTCAGGTTCGGGCTAGGCCCCTTAGTTCCAGTGAAGTGAAATCTTACATATGACATTTTAGACGATTCTGTGATTCCATCTTTGTGGCAACAGTTTGGGGAAGGCCCTTTCCTGTTTCAGCATGACAATGCCCCTGTGCACAAAGCGAGGTCCATACAGAAATGGTTTGTCAAGATCGGTGTGGAAGAACTTGACTGGCCTGCCCTGAGCTCAACCCCATTGACCTTCAAGTTCCTTGGCATACACATCACTGACAAACTGAAAATGACCAGCCACAGACAGTGTGGTGAAGATGGCACAACAGAGCCTCTTCAACCTCCGGAGGCTAAAGAAATGTGTCTTGGCACCTAATACCCTCACAAACTTTTACAGATGCACAATTGAGAGCATCCTGTCGGGCTGTATCACCGCCTGGTACGGCAACTGCACCACCCGCAACCGCAAGGCTCTCTAGAGGGTGATGCGGTCTGCCCAATGCATTACCGGGGGCAAACTACCTGCCCTTCAGGACACCCGATGTCAAAGGAAGGCCAAAAAGATAATCAAGGATATCAACCACCCGAGCCACTGCCTGTTCACCTCGCTATCATCCAGAAGGCGAGGTCAGTACAGGTGCAACAAAGCTGGGCCCGAGAGACTGAAAAACAGCTTCTATCTCAAGGCAATAACATCTGCTAAACACATGTGTATGTGACCAATAAAATTTGATTTGATTTGATTTGAACACATTTGAGATTAATTGGAACACCGACTGCGAGCCAGGCCTAATCCAGGCCCGACCTCACTAATGCTCTTGTGGCTGAATGGAAGCAAGTCCCCGCAGCAATGTTCCAACATCTAGTGGAAAGCCTTCCCAGGAGAGTGGAGGCTGTTATAGCAGCAAAGGGGGGACCAACCCCATATTAATGCCCATGATTTTGGAATGAGATGTTTGACAAGCAGGTGCCCACATACTTTTGGTCATGTAGTGTATTTCTTTCCCCTCTTACCTTACATCCTCTTACCTTCCCTTACCTCCACTTACCTTCCCTTTCCTCTCCTTACCTCTCTCTAGTTGTAAGTTCAAACCACATCAACTTTACTGGGACTAAGCCTGCCTAGCACACACACACACACAGACCCATCTATAGTTGCCATGGTGGCAGCCTAGGCAGAGAGCTCATTCAATTATGTACATATTTAATCATATTTAATCATTTTTATGAAAATATTTTTCAATAGCTAAATGATTGCAGATCAAATTGATGAAAATCGGTGTTGTCAACAAGCTAGCTAATGCTAGCTAGCAGGTGTGTGTTTACATTTGAATTACACCAATTGACTTTGGGTGGTTTTCCCACCAACGGTGACCCAAATGGAGGCTTTGCATGTAGAGTTGAGGGCCGGGGTTTTCATTGCTCAGGAGGATACTTCTGAAGAAAGGAGTGGCTATACTCTTTGGGGAGCAAACTTCATCACTGAGTCCCAATACAGAAAAGATGGCAGAGAGGCTCGGATGACATCAAGCTCCGACCACCAGCTCTGCTGACCATCTAGCTACGAGGCTCCAGATCCTCTCATGACTGCAGTTGCCAATCTGCTAGAGGCTTCAAGAAGCACTCAAACAGACAAAATCAAATACAATCTACAAAATCAATCTACAAAATCAAATACAATCTATTGTATTTTATTTTGTTGTATCGTCTTATTAATCTAAACGTGTTTCTTGTATGTGTTCCTGCAATTCTGCTTTTAGCTGCCATAGAGCACATGAAACATTTAATAAAAATAAACCATTATCATCTATTGCAAGGCCAGTCCGACACACAATCTACAGAGGCGCTTTTTCTCTCCAACAGCTGAAACAACAACTGCTCTCACAGGGGAAAGCTTTTGAGTGAGTGAGTGAGTGAGTGAGTGAGTGAGTGAGTGAGTGAGTGAGTGAGTGAGTGAGTGAGTGAGTGAGTGAGTGAGTGAGTGAGTGAGTGAGTGAGTGAGTGAGTGAGTGAGTGAGTGAGTGAGTGTGTGTGTGTGTGTGTGTGTGTTTATAATTGGTCATCATTTTGATACTCAGCCAAAGAAAATGCTGTTCAGTACGTCAGAAAGACATAATCTCAAAACACAGAGTAATCTCTCTCTCTCTCTCCCTATCTATCTCATAGAGCTGGTATTAAACTAGATATAAATGTGATGGTAAAGTAGTAGTTCAGTTCAGGTCAACAACCTCAGTGATTCTTGAGGCATACATACCCAATTTAAAAGGGTTTGCAACTCTCCTTGCACAGAAAACACACGTAATCCACTTGAATACATTCACACACATCACATGTGAGCAGGACCATTCTCATATTCTGTAGGATAGTCATTTCACAATCACAGCCTGCTTCATGGTATGTATAATGTGTGAGTGAGAAAGTGTGTGAATGTACAGTATGAGCGTTCACAGGTTTATGTATATTCCTCTCCGTTCGTCATTGTGTGTGTGCTCTCTGCCCCATGCAGCATTTGAGCACAGGAAGATAACTATTTTGCTCACATGTGAGTGTGTGGAACAGAATTACCAACACAATAGAGTTGAACCACAGTAGACCTCTTTCCATCACAGAGGAAATCCTGCCTGCAGGGCACTGATAGGAGTAGAAAGAGAGAGAGAGCAACTGAAGGGATATTGTGGTAAAGAGAGGTGGAATGGGAGATGGAAAGGTGGATGCAATGAGAGACGGATGAAGGAAGAGGTGGAGGGAGAGCTGGAGGGAGGGAGCAATGCTAGGGGTAAGAGAGATTTGGTATTTATTAGGATCCCCATTAGCTCCTGCAAAAGCATAAGCTACTCTTCCTGGTGTCCACATGAAACATGACATAATACATAATACAGAACATTATTAGTCAAGGACTGAACTACATACATTTAAAACATCACACGTAGCCTACACATCAGTACATACACACAATATCTAGTTCTAATACATAATACAGTGCAAATTACAATACAAGAAATGTAAAATGGCTGTGTCTCATCACAGTCCACTTTGTGCAGTAAGGTGTTACCTTGTCTGTTTTCAGAAACTGGTTTTATTGCTAGTTTGAGTTACCTAGGCTGGCAGAGAGTTCAATGTAGTCATGGCTCTGTTTAAAATAACAATAACAAGGCTATATACAGGGGGTACCGGTACCGAGTTAATGTGCAGGGGTACAGGTTAGTCGAGGTCATTTGTAAAGTGACTATGCATAGATAATAAACAGCGAGTAGCAGCAGTGTAAAAACTAAGTGGGGGGTCCATGTAAATACTCTGGTACCGCGGTAGCAGGGAGACACCGCCTAGTATATAGGTCCTGGATGTCAGGAAGCTTGGCCCCAGTGATGTACGGGCCGTACGCACTACCCTCTGTAGCGCCTTGTGGTCAGATGCCGAGCAGTTGCCATACCAAGTGCTGATGGTGCAGTTGTAGAACTTTTTGAAGATATGGGGACCCATGCAAAATCTTTTCAGTCTCCTGAGGGGGCCCTCTTTACAACTGTCTTGGTGTGTTTGGACCATGGGAGTTTGTTGGTGATGTGGACACCAAGGAACTCGAAACTCTCGACCCACTCCACTTCAGCCCCTGTTCAGCCCTCCATTTCCTATAGTCCACGATCAGCTCCTTTGTCTTGCTCACATTGAGGGAGAGGTTGTTGTCCTGGCACCACACTGCCAGGTCTCTGACCTCCTCCCTTATAGGCTGTCTCATTGTTTTCAGTGATCAGGCCTACCACTGTTGTGTCGTCAGCAAACTTAATGATGTTGTTGGAGTCATGCTTGGCCACGCAGTTGTGGGTGAACAGGGAGTACAGGAGGGGACTAAGCACGCACCCCAGTGTTGAGGATCAGACCTGGGTCGGCCCGTCAGGAAGTCCAGGATCCAGTTGCAGAGGGAGGTGTTTAGTCCCAGGGTCCTTAGCTTAGTGATGGGCTTTGTAGCCACTATGGTAATGAACGCTGAGCTGTAGTCAATGAACAGAATTCTCACATAGGTGTTCCTTTTGTCCAGGTGGGAAAGGGCAGTCTGGAGAGTGATTGAGATTGCGTCATCTGTGGATCTGTTGGGGCGGTATGCGAATTGGAGTGTGTCTAGGGTTTCCGGCATGATGGTGTTGATGTGAGCCATGACCAGCCTTTCAAAGCACTTCATGGCAACTGAGTTGAGGGCTACAGGGCGGTAATCCTTTAGGTAGGTTACCTTTGCTTTCTTGGGCACAGGGACTATGGTGCTCTGTTTGAAACATGTAGGTATTACAGACTCGTTCAGGGAGAGGTTGAAAATGTCAGTGAAGACACTTGCCAGTTGGTCCGCACATGCTTTGAGGGCACAAAACAGCTCCCACAATCTTCTTACAATCAATTTGTTTCAGCCAATCATCCGTAATTTGTGTCAGTGCTGAACATGTTAAAATTATGTTAATTAGTTCTTTAAAATATCTTTGAATTTCCAAAGGTTTGCTAAGCACTTGTAACAGGCTGATTGAACCATTAAAGGGTGCTCTGCTTTTCTTGGGTAGTGGAATGACCTTTGCCTCCCTCCATGTCTGAGGGCACACCCATCTTCTAGGCTTAAATTGAAGATGTAGCAAACAGGAGTCACAATGTATTCTGCTACCAACTTCAGCAATATAAAATCCTGGTTGTCGGTACCAGGTGGTTTGTCCTTATTTATAGATAGCAAAAATATAATCACCTCTTCCACACCCACTTTGTGGAGCTCAAAATGACAGAGCTTGTCTTTCATTATTTGGTCCATTATGCATGAATATGAAGACAAAGCATTTGTTGTTTGCATGTCATACCTAAGTTTGCTAATCTTGTCAACAAAACAGTTATTAAAGTTGTTGGAAATATCAAATGGTTTTGTTGTGAACAAGCCATCTGCCTCAATGAAGGATGGAGCCAAGTTTGCTTTTTTTGCCTAGAATTTCATTTAAAGTATCCCAGATCTTTTTACTATCATTCTTTATACCATTTCTCTTTGGTTCCATAATATAGTTTCATCTTCTTTTTGTTTAGTTTAGTTACGTGTCACGACGGGGCGCATACACAGCCCAAGGTCTGTCACGGTTGGATGCAGCGAGAGACCAAAACGCAGCGCAGGGATTGTAGTTTGACATTTTATTTATACTATGTATAAACAACACTCAAAATGCGAACTACCACACAAAACAAAACACGATACAACAAACGTGAAAAAACGTAGCACACTTACTGTTCTCCATGACTTGCAAAATCTAATAACCCACACCCCGGTGTGGAACATACAAACCTATGTAGGATCTCTAATTAGAGACTATGCACTGCAGCTGCCTCTAATTAGGGATCCAACACAAACCACCACTAGAAACAGAAAGAATAGACCTGTCAGACTCTGACCATGGCTACATAGAGAAGCAAATAGGCTTCTCTATGGCCAGAGCCTGACAGTACCCCCCCCCCAAGGCGCGGACTCCCGGACGCCAACAAAAAAAACACAAATACATGGGGGGGGGTTAATAGGGAGGGAAGATTAGGCCTTCGATGGCGGTTCTGGCTCTGGCGAAGTGGACAGTTTCTTCTCATGCCCCTTCTTTATGACCGGGCCCGGACTCGGTACCGGTGGGGTAAACGGCTCCGGCCATGGAGTGGGGCAAATAACCGGGCCCGGACTGGGCACCGGTGGGGTAAACGTCTCCGGCCATGGAGCGGGGAAAATAACCGGGCCCGGACTAGGTGCACCGGTGGAGCGGACTGCTCTGGCGCGGAGCAGACGGCCGAACCCGGAATGGGCACCGGTGGAGCGGACTGCTCAGGCACTGGAGCGGAGCAGACGGCCGGACTCGGACTGGGCACCGGTGGAGCGGACTGCTCAGGCACTGGAGCGGAGCAGACGGCCGGACGCGGACTGGGCACCGGTGGAGCGGACTGCTCTGGCACTGGAGCGGAGCAGACAGCTGGACCCAGAATGGGCACCGGTGGAGCGGACTGCTCTGGCTCAGGAGCGGAGCAGACGGCTGGACCCGGATTGGGTACCGGTGGAGTGGTAGGTTCCAACCACAGAGCGGTGCTGACTTCGGAAGGTTCCGGGATACGGACCTTCGCTGGAGGTTCCGGGCTGCGGACCTTCGCTGGAGGTTCCGGGCTGCGGACCTTCGCTGGAGGTTCCGGGCTGCGGACCTTCGCTGGAGGTTCCGGGCTACGGACCTTCGCTGGAGGTTCCGGGCGACGGAGAGCCGGCACGGGACGTACCGGACTGGGGAGGCGCACCGGATATCGGGTGTGTGGAGCCGGCACTGGAGGCACCTGGCTGGGCGCACACACTGGAGGTCGGGTGCGGGGAGTAGAGCAGAGGTCCGGACCCGGACTGGACATCGGTGAAGCGGACTGCTCTGGTATGGGAGTGGAGCCAACGACCGGAACCGGACTGGGCACCGGTGGAGCGGACTGCTCTGGCATGGGGGTGGAGTAGATGACCGGACCCAGACTGGGCACCAGAGGAGCGGACTTCTCTGGCAGGGAGGTGGAGTAGACGACCGGACCCGGACTTGGCACCAGTGGAGTGGACTGCTCCGGCCCGGGAGTGGAGTAGACGACCGGACCTGGACTGGACCACTCCACCATCTCCCTCTATCTCCCTCAATTCTTCCAGAACCTCTCCAAAATGCTCTTCCAAATACACCTCCTGCTCCTTGCTCTGCGCCCCCCATTTGTACCTCGGCCTCTCCATGCTCCACAGGGGAGGTGGTATTGGCTCTTCCTCCCTGTAGCCAGATCACCCCCATAGCACCCCAATAAAATTTGCTTGGGGTTGCTTTCGGGCTTTTCTCCATCTCGCGCGTGGCTCTCCGTCTCTCCCCAGTTGTGCTGCTTGGTCTCGTTCGGGTGGGTTATTCTGTCACGACGGGGCGCATACACAGCCCAAGGTCTGTCACGGTTGGGTGCAGCGAGAGACCATAACACAGCGCAGGGATTGTAGTTCGACATTTTATTTATACTATGTATAAACAACACTCAAAATGCGAACTACCACACAAAACAAAACACGATACAACAAACGTGAAAAAACGTAGCACACTTACTGTTCTCCGTGACTTGCGAAATCTAATAACCCACACCCCGTTGTGGAACATACAAATCTTTGTAGGATCCCTAATTATAGACAATGCACTGCAGCTGCCTCTAATTAGGGATCCAACACAAAACACCACCAGAAACATAAAGAATAGACCTGTCAGACTCTGACCATGGCTACATAGAGAATCCAAAATTAAATCTAGAATCGGCTTCCTATTTCGCAACAAAGCCTCCTTCACTCATGCTGCCAAACATGCCCTTGTAAAACTTACCATCCTACCGATCCTTGACTTCGGCGATGTCATTTACAAAATAGCCTCCAACACTCTACTCAGCAAATTGGATGTAGTCTATCACAGTGCCATTCGTTTTGTTACCAAAGCCCCATATACTACCCATCACTGCGACCTGTATTCTCTCGTCGGCTGGCCCTCACTACATATTTGTCGCCAAACCCACTGGCTCCAGGTCATCTATAAGTCTTTATTAGGTAAATCCCTGCATTATCTCAGCTCGCTGGTCACCATAGCAACACCTACCCGTAGCATGCGCTCCAGCAGATATCTCTCACTGGCCACCCCCAAAGCCAACACCTCCTTTGGCCGCCATTCCTTCCAGTTCTCTGCTGCCAATGACTGGAACGAATTGCAAAAATCCTTGAAGCTAGAGGTTCCTATCTCCCTCACTAACTTTAAGCTTCAGCTGTCAAAGCTGCTTATCGATCACTGCACCTGTATATAGCCCTTCTGTAAATAGCCCATCCTACTACCTCATCCCCATATTTATTTTTTAACTTCCGCTCAATTTTGCACTCCAGTATCTCTATTTGCACATCATCATTTGCACATTCCATCATTCCAGTGATTATGCTAATCTGTAATTTATTTCGCCACTATGGCCTATTCATTGTCTTCCTAACCTTACTGCATTTTGCACTACATTTGCACTCTGTATATAGATTTTCTATTGTGTTATTGACTGTACGTTTGTTTATTTCCCATGTGTAACTCTGTGTTTTTTGTCGCACTGCCTTGCTTTGTCTTGGCCAGGTCGCAGTTGCAAATGAGAACTTGTTCTCAACTGGCCTACCTGGTTAAATAAAGGTAAAAAAAAAAAAAAAAGAGAAGCAAATAGGCTTCTCTATGGCAAGAGCCTGACATTACGTGATTTCTCAATTTATTGTATGTTTGCCTGTCTGCTGTATTGTCGGACTTACAGTGGGGAGAACAAGTATTTGATACACTGACGATTTTGCAGGTTTTCCAACTTACAAAGCATGTCTGTAATTTTTATCATAGGTACTCTTCAACTGTGAGTGACGGAATCTAAAAAATCCAGAACATCACATTTTATGATTTTTAAGTAATTATTTTGCATTTTATTGCATGACATAAGTATTTGATACATCAGAAAAGCAGAACTTAATATTTGGTACAGAAACCTTTGTTTGCAATTACAGAGATGATACGTTTCCTGTAGTTCTTTCTTTTGGGTTCAGGTCTGGAGACTGGCTAGGCCACTCCAGGACCTTGAGATGCTTCTTACGGAGCCACTTCTTAGTTTCCCTGGCTGTGTGTTTCGGATCGTTGTCATGCTGGAAGACCCAGCCACGATCTTCAATGCTCTTACTGAGGGAAGGAGGTTGTTGGCCAAGATCTCGCGATACATTGCCCCATCCATCCTCCCCTCAATACGGTGCAGTCGTCCTGTCCCCTTTGCTGAAAAGCATCCCCAAAGAATGATGT
Organism: Thymallus thymallus; assembly: GCA_023634145.1. NCBI lineage: Eukaryota > Metazoa > Chordata > Actinopteri > Salmoniformes > Salmonidae > Thymallus > Thymallus thymallus. The sequence goes on along the minus strand of CM042393.1, from coordinate 14,818,691 downwards.
TTCCACCTCCATGCTTCACGGTTGGGATGGTGTTCTTGGGGTTGTACTCATCCTTCTTCTTCCTCCAAACACGGCGAGTGGAGTTTAGACCAAAAAGCTCTATTTTTGTCTCATCAGACCACATGACCTTCTCCCATTCCTCCTCTGGATCATCCAGATGGTCATTGGCAAACTTCAGACAGGCCTGGACATGCGCTGGCTTGAGCAGGGGGATCTTGCGTGCGCTGCAGGATTTTAATCCATGACGGTGTAGTGTGTTACTAATGGTTTTCTTTGAGACTGTGGTCCCAGCTCTCTTCAGGTCATTTACCAGGTCCTGCCGTGTAGATCTGGGCTGATCCCTCACCTTCCTCATGATCATTGATGCCCCACGAGGTGAGATCTTGCATGGTGCCCCAGACCGAGGGAGATTGACCGTCATCTTGAACTTCTTCCATTTTCTAATAATTGCGCCAACAGTTGTTGCCTTCTCACCAAGCTGCTTGCCTATTGTCCTGTAGCCCATCCCAGCCTTGTGCAGGTCTACAATTTTATCCCTGATGTCCTTACACAGCTCTCTGGTCTTGGCCATTGTGGAGAGGTTGGAGTCTGTTTGATTGAGTGTGTGGACAGGCGTCTTTTATACAGGTAACGAGTTCAAACAGGTGCAGTTAATACAGGTAATGAGTGGAGAACAGGAGGGCTTCTTAAAGAAAAACTAACAGGTCTGTGAGAGCCGGAATTCTTACTGGTTGGTAGGTGATCAAATACTTATGTCATGCAATAAAATGCAAATTAATTATTTAAAAATCATACAATGTGATTTTCTGGATTTTTGTTTTCGATTCCGTATCTCACAGTTGAAGTGTACCTATGATAAAAATGACAGACCTCTACATGCTTTGTAAGTAGGAAAACCTGCAAAATCGGCAGTGTATCAAATACTTGTTCTCCCCACTGTATTTGCATTACCATTTGCATGAATACACATGGATGATTTAGTTCCTGTTCTGTTTGTAAATACCCTGGTATGTTGACTGATGACTTGAACCAGATTACAGACATTGGTTACAGCTTGGAGCTTATTTTTGAGTGGAGGATGGAGGACGGGTAAGTGAAGAGAAATTTCCAATATTTTTAGTCAGAAAACAGCTGACATTAAGCAACCCTGAATACAAACATCTAACATGCTCTTCATTGGGGAAATTGTCCTTAGAAAGAGGGTTTTTGTTCAAACATGAGTCTAGAAATAAAGAAAGACTTAAGCGTATAACCCACTGCTCTCAGTCTATAGATGTGGGACAACCACGGAAGATGTGGGACAACCTCAGAAGATGTGAGACAACCTCGGAAGATGTGGGAGAACCACTGGAAGATTATATTTTCATTCAAAGCAAAACTGCTTTCATGAGATCAAAGACAATTGTATAATAAAACTAGACAGACTAGCAGCCAGACACACACACTAGCTCCTCTACAAAGCAAGCACAGTAAAATACGATACTTCAGAATGCTGAAGCAAAAACTGAAAACCCTGTGACTGTCTGTCTGCGGCCAGGGAGTTTATTGGGCCAGAGGTGGTGCTAGGTTTGGCTGCTGGTTTGGCTGTTGACAGATCTGTGGTGGGTGTCCGTGAATTGTGGTACTGTGGTGTTGACTTAGTCTCTGATGAAGAAGGCCACTTAAACAACTACAACACACACACAAGCACGCACAGACACACACACACACATCACGTGGCACACACACGGGGTGCAGTTAGCCTAGCGTTGGTTCGAATCGCCGAGCCGGCAAGGTGGAAAAATCTTCCATTCTGCCCTTGAGCAAGGCACAATAACTGCTCCCAGGGCGCCAATGATTTCGATTAAGGCAGCCCCCCGCACCTCTCTGACTCAAGAGGTTGGGTTAAATGAGGTCTGAAAGACACATTCCGGTTGAATGCATTCAGTTGTGCTATTGACTAGGTATACCCTTTCCACACAAACATGCTTTTCACCCGATGGCTACCACATGTCTGACCATGAGGTTGTACATTTCTGTATTTTCTAAACAGACCCCCCTTTTCTAAACATCATGAGTTACCGCTACAGTATGAGGTCCAAGACAGGCTGTATAGGGAGAATGGGGACTAGACTCTGTAACGTCACAGTCTGAGAATGGGGACTGGAACCCAACAAGAGAATGGTGGATTGGGGACTGAACCCAACATCAGTTATTCAGCACATAGCCACTGCACTCTCTCTCTTTCTCTCTCTCGCTCTCTCAAGCCATACTTTATTTTGTAAGGAAAGCTATAAACCCACTCACCTTGTCCCCAGTCTCTGTTATGAGGACAAGGGAGTGACTGAGAATGCCTTGTTGTTTATGAATGAGGATGTGTAGTGTGCCCATTTGGACAACGTTATGATTATTTCATGTGATTTAATTCACAAACGGAGCAACTATGAATGGAATAGATGTGTTTTAAGGACACAGCACACATGGATTATTGAAGATGCCTTGTTACACGTTAAATGAATGGGAAGGTAGTCCGTAGTTTGTCATTTGGACCTCCTTAAGGACCACCTTATCATTCTTTAATGTGTTTTAAATCAGAAGAAGAGAAGCCAGATTAGAAGATAAATAGATTAATGAAGATACATTTTTTAGATAACTTCAGTGAAGCATTTAAGTATTTCAAACACAAGCATCTTAACAACACTGGGTTTGTCTCTGGTCTTTTCCTAGAGCAAGAGTTATGAAACGATCAGAAAATGAATGAGAGAGAAAGTCAGAGAGAGAGAGAAAGAGTGAATGAATGAGAGAGACCAGCCGAGACCCACTTCTCATGCATCTCAAAGACTTCGTCCATGGCTCAACATCATCATCATAAAAAAAAACACTGAGACCAGGTGAAAGCATTGCACTGACCTCCAGTCAACTACTGATGACATCAAACAGTTTAATCACACTGATCAGACAGACCATTATCATTACCATCCCCAACAGACGCCACAGAGAAATAAAATGACAACACAAATCACTGCAACAGAGCTTTTATGGAGCATTAAACTAGTTGAGACCTCACTAACCTAAACCCTTGCCAGGAGGACCACATGCCTTGGAAGGAGTTGGGACATGAATCAAACAAACTCCATCAACAATAGCTCCTCTCTTCCCCTTTCTCTCCATAAAGGAAGACAAAGATAGTATAAGATGATACTTTATTGATCCCTGCATGGGGATGTTATTTCAGCAGACAGTATATCAGACACACTCAGTACATAAAGACAACATAAGGAGTTGTAAAGATTCAGTCTGTTTCTTTTTTATGTCCCGGGTCATCCTTCTCAGGTCTAATGCTAGGGGACTGATTTAAAATGTTGCACCGGGGGACTGATTTACCTATGGCGCCAGGGACTGAAATCTTTATTAAATGTTACCAACTCAATTAGGAGTGGCACGCTGGAGACTGTAGGTAGTAAAGATGGTGTGCAGATAGTGACCCAGGCAGTGAGAGTGTGATATTGCGAGGGGTGAAAGTGAGTGTAGAGGCAAAAGACGAATAGGAGAAGAAGGATTGAGTTGGTAACATTTAATAAAGACGGCAACACACAATGAACAATAACCCGCGAGGGTTGAAACAAAATACACAGGGTTAAATAGTGACCCTGATGACCAATGTGGAACAGGTAGGGCCATCAGGGTGTTACTACCATCTTCCCCCGACCGCTGGTTAGAACGCCGGCGAGGATGATGGAGAGGAGGGCCCGCCGCTCTGCGCAGGGCATTCGTTACAGAGAGAGGTGGGAAGCTGTGGTATGTGTGTGTGTGTGTGTGTGTGTGTGTGTGTGTGTGTGAAGGAGCTACGTCAGAGAGGTGGTTGACCCTCACCATTAAAGCAGTAGTGATTTCTGTCTGAGATTATGGGAACATGTGGACTAAACTCCACTAATTACACAATCACACGCACTGACACACAGAGCTAGAGCTACAATGGGACTTCATGAGAGATAGCAGTACTGGACGGTAGAGTCATAATGATACATGTTGTGTCATGTTTAATGCAATGACATTGGGCATACAAAAGGATTTTATGACAATGGATAAACTCTAGTTTTATTGTTACAGTACGGTTGAGTCGGATGGGTTACAAACACACTAACTATCTGGTCTGAAAGGGTGGTGCTGTTTATTGTGAATGGGTAAACATTTTAACCCAAATCAGGAATAAGAAATCAAGGCTGTTCATCATTCATGAGTTCAATCTAAATATAGACATAGCCAAGTGTCCCAGGGCCCGAGAAAAAACAGTAAGACCACAATACTGTCCTCTGTGTGTGGTACCGTTGAAGAGAAGACCACCTTGATCACCCATATGTACTGTTTGAGCTCTTCTACCATGGTAATCAATTGCGAGTGGGTCGGGACTCATTCCTTTGGGCTGCCTACTTTAGTCAGGCTAAAGACCCTGGTCTTATCCACTTGGTGGGTCCTGAGAAAACTCCTATACCAGTGGTGCACAATTAGAATTCAAAGAGGTCCAGTGACTAACATTTTCTCCCCCCAAAGGTCCAAACCATTAAAATGTCTAACGTGCGCTATGCTTTGGGGACCTATGTAGTTCTTGTATATGTATAGCTAATAAACAAAGTACTACATTTCAATAACATTTCAACAATATTTATTGCACATTTTAAATGCAGACACATTAAACGTGACATAAAATAAATATGCAGCCTACTCATAACTAAAAGTAGGCCTATCACAAATGTTCTCATATCAAGCAAAACACGGGTTTAATATGTATCTTTCCTACTCTCTCCCACTTCTCCATCTCTCTTCTTTAGTGAGAGAAATGGCCTTTTGCTTGCCCTGACAGTATTTTGAACCTTGGCTGGAATGGAGTCATATGTAGGTGCTCATTGGTGAGTCTAGAACGGTACTTATTTTTAATGATGTTCATAGTGGAGAAAGTAGACTCACAACTGTATGTGGAGCCAAACATGGTCAAGGTGTGTAGTCTACTTTGGTTAGACCAGGGAAAACCTGCAGCCAGAAAGTGTCATGATCAGTTAGTTGAAAGTGCTCTATTAGTGCAACATTTGCTTGCAGATGAATCAGTTCCATCTGTAGAGATCCAGCATGTGCCCACTTGAAGGTCTGTGTCACCTCCTTTGAAAATCCCCTGACATCTGTGATGAGGAATGGATTCTCAACGAGAAGAAGGAGCTGCTGTCCAAGGCTGAAGCTGTCAAAGCGATTCCTGAAGTTTCCAATCAGCTTATCTATGAAGTCAACATGAGGAGAAACATCTCTCTCACCCTGAATCTGTTCCTGCACTTTTGGGAAGTGTGCACAGTCTCCTTGAAGATCTTCCTTGAACACTTCCCATTTCCTCTGGAAGGAGCGGAGAGATCAAATTACAAACTGAATTGTTCTTGCCCTGTAGTTTCACGTTGAGCTCACTTACAAAGCATGTAGAAGTCTGTAATTTTTATCATAGGTACTCTTCAACTGTGAGTGACGGAATCTAAAACAAAAATCCAGAAAATCCCATTGTATGATTTTTAAGTAATTAATTTGCATTTTATTGCATGACATAAGTATTTGATACATCAGAAAAGCAGAACTTAATATTTGGTACAGAAACCTTTGTTTGCAATTACAGAGATCATACGTTTCCTGTAGTTCTTGACCAGGTTTGCACACACTGCAGCAGGGATTTTGGCCCACTCCTCCATACAGACCTTCTCCAGATCCTTCAGGTTTCGGGGCTGTCGCTGGGCAATACGGACTTTCAGCTCCCTCCAAAGATTTTCTATTGGGTTCAGGTCTGGAGACTGGCTAGGCCACTCCAGGACCTTGAGATGCTTCTTACGGAGCCACTCCTTAGTTTCCCTGGCTGTGTGTTTCGGGTCGTTGTCATGCTGGAAGACCCAGCCACGACCCATCTTCAATGCTCTTAGTGAGGAAAGGAGGTTGTTGGCCAAGATCTCGCGATACATGGCCCCATCCATCCTCCCCTCAATACGGTGCAGTCGTCCTGTCCCCTTTGCAGAAAAGCATCCCCAAAGAATGATGTTGTACTCATCCTTCTTCTTCCTCCAAACACGACGAGTGGAGTTTAGACAAAAAAGCTCTATTTTTGTCTCATCAGACCACATGACCTTCTCCCATTCCTCTCTGGCTCATCCAGATGGTCATTGGCAAACTTCAGATGGGCCAGGACATGCGCTGGCTAGAGCAGGGGGACCTTGCGTGCGCTGCATGATTTTAATCCATGACGGCGTAGTGTGTTACTAATGGTTTTCTTTGAGACTGTGGTCCCAGCTCTCTTCAGGTCATTGACCAGGTCCTGCCGTGTAGTTCTGGGCTGATCCCTCACCTTCCTCATGATCATTGATGCCCCACGAGGTGAGATCTTGCATGGTGCCCCAGACCGAGGGAGATTGACCGCCATCTTGAACTTCTTCCATTTTCTAATAATTGCGCCAACATTTGTTGCCTTCTCACCAAGCTGCTTGCCTATTGTCCTGTAGCCCATCCCAGCCTTGTGCAGGTCTACAATTTTATCCCTGATGTCCTTACACAGCTCTCTGGTCTTGGCCATTGTGGAGAGGTTGGAGTCTGTTTGATTGAGTGTGTGGACAGGTGTCTTTTATACAGGTAATGAGTTCAAACAGGTGCAGTTAATACAGGTAATGAGTGGAGAACAGGAGGGCTTCTTAAAGAAAAACGAACAGGTCTGTGAGAGCCGGAATTCTTACTGGTTGGTAGGTGATCAAATACTTATGTCATGCAATAAAATGCAAATTAATTGTTTAAAAAATCATACAATGTGATTTTCTGGATTTTTGTTTTAGATTCCGTCTCTCACAGTTGAAGCGTACCTATGATCAAAATTACAGACCTCTACATGCTTTGTAAGTAGGAAAACCTGCAAAATCGGCAGTGTATCAAATACTTGTTCTCCCCACTGTATCATGGCATCGGCATGTTCATGTTTTCATGGATTCCAGGACTCCTAAAAAACAGTGGTGATTATTGCTGAGTGGCCTTTCCTGGTTAAATAAAGGCCTGCCCTGGGCCAATACATATATACGTGAATGGATATATTCTCTCAATGTCCTCAAACAGACACACAGATACAGATAAAACGCCTAATTGTCGATGTCCTGTATAACTTCGTAAGCAAATGTTAGGCTATTATTCATTCAAATCAAACAATTAAGCATACATGTAATTATTTGCATCACGGATAATAAAACAGTGACCCATTACTTCAAGGCTGATCATGCAACGTTTTTGGAGGCAGAGGAAGTCTGTCTGGCAGAAATTAATTTGAATCTCTATTCAAAAAGTATGGGGATTATATTTTCTGTGGAATAATACATAATGCAGCATATACCTATATATTGGATAACATACATCTATGAAATGTAAATATCAAGATAATTTTCCTAAAACTAACTGTCTATCCAGCCACTACTGTCTGTGAGCGCTAAACGGCGGGTAACAAGATATTCAAAAACCATACGTCATTCTACAAAGCACCGCGCCCCATCTCCTTACAGCATTACCTCATCCCATCAGCCACTGCGAGACCGAGAATCTTCTGGGTGGTCGTCTAGGCAACGCGCCTTATCTGTATACAGGGAACGCCCGGGAGAAAGCCTGCAGCCAATGGGAGACTCCAGAAATGACATCAAGTCTATTTTTAGAGAGACAGTGGCTGCAGATAAGCTTTGCCTCCACGCTGGTAAAGTCAGTATACACACAGAGAGCCTGAAAGGCGCGCTGTGAGCAGGCATGCTGTTAAACTATACGAAGTTATAGCATTTACCGCGTCTCATTCAAAGACTGTCAAATAAGGACTTTATACAGCGTTTGGAGTCAGACTATTTCTTTCGCGGGACAAGGAGGAGTTCGCTTACAAGTAGTTATAAGTGTGTGTACGGGACACGCTTCTATTTTAGAGACTCTTGCCTCGGCTTCGGGGGTTGAAAGCATTTCCCGACACAGTATGACACTTTTCTCAGAGTTTTACAACTGAAAGAACGAGAGAGAGAGGGGACCGAAACACACATCTCTGTCTGTGTGAGTAGCCTACGAGAGACATTTCAAACGGATTTTTTGGTTTATATTCTATGTCTACCAAGATGGAAACTACGTTCTACGACGACGCACACAACGCCTTCTCCCAGCATGAGATCGCGGGCTACGGATACAACCCCAAAGCACTGAAACACAGCATGACACTGAACCTGGCTGACCCAACCATCACACTCAAACCTCACCTCCAGGCTAAAGCCAGCGATATCCTCACCTCTCCGGACGTGCAGCTTCTCAAACTTGCCTCCCCAGAGTTGGAGCGACTCATCATCCAGTCCAGCAACGGCCTGATCACCACCACACCTACCCCGACGCAGTTCCTCTGTCCGAGGAACGTGACTGATGAGCAGGAGGGCTTTGCCGAGGGGTTCGTTAGAGCTCTGGCGGAGCTCCATCATCAACACGTCTTGCCCAACTCACCTGGGGTCCCAGTCACCTCCGCGGGGCAGACAAGAATCAACAGCTCGACCACACTCCCACCTGTTTGCTCCATGGCTGGGAGCACTGTTTATAACAACGTAAACATGCGCTCTGAGTCACCTGTCTACGAAGACTTGAACACTTTCACCCCGGCTGTCACCACCAACTCAGCCCCGGGCTACACCACCTCGGTGCCGGCTATGAGCTTCCCCTCTGCCCCGCCTCAGCTCCCCATCTATGGGCAGCAGTCTCACCCCCACCCCAGGCTCACAGCCCTGAAAGAGGAGCCCCAGACGGTACCAGAGATGCTCGGAGAGACCCCTCCACTCTCCCCCATCGACATGGAGAATCAGGAGAGGATCAAAGCCGAGAGGAAGCGCATGAGGAACCGCGTAGCCGCTTCCAAGTGCAGGAAGCGGAAGCTGGAGCGCATCTCCCGGCTGGAGGACAAGGTGAAGAACCTGAAGACTCAGAACTCCGACCTGGCTTCCACAGCCAACATGCTGAGGGAACAAGTGGCCCAGCTCAAACAGAAGGTGATGAACCATGTCAATAGCGGCTGTCAACTCATGCTGACGCAGCAGCTCCAGACCTTCTGAGGAGGAGAGGACACTTGGATAAGAATAGAGAGAAAGAGTTTGAACGAAAAGGATAGATCGTTTATAGGTGAATGGATGGCTGTTCCGTGTCTCCGTGTCATTGTGACAGGGAGAAAGGGACAGTAACAGCACGAGACTGGTGGGAGGGAACCGTGACTGGTTGTCTGCCTCTAACCGGGTGTTTCGCGCTCCAGCGTTGCGCACAGGAGTTGGGGCTCGGGACAGAGCAGAACGTGTGTTGAAGTTCGCTGGTACATTAGACTAGAGAAAAAGAAACAGCAACAAACAGGACAGAACGGATGTTTTGTTTCGTGTTGTTTTTATTGACTGGACATTTGTTGTCGTTGACCAAGCTGTGCTTTTACACATGGACCTTCGTGTAGTTCCGGGCGTGTAGCCTTCTCCAAACAGATTATAACGTTTAACAAAAGCTGCCTAATTTTTTAGTTACAATGTAATTTGTATTCTTAATTGTATTGAATTAAGTTGTTTAATGGGGTTCCACTCATTGTTATTAGCTGTATATAAGATCAACTTGGAGTACTTACATTTACCATTTGTAATAAGAAAATATAATTTTTTATGTTCATTTTCTGAGCACTTCAGAAACGAGTCAATATTTAAGAAATGTAATAAAACATATGTGAACTGAATACAATGCCTCTGTGTTCTCTGTGTGTGTGTGTGTGTGTGTGTGTGTGTGTGTTGTGAAAGGGTGTGTATTGTGTGTGTACACTGCAACATGTTGAGAGAGCAGCAAGTTCTCTGTACCATGAATGCCTTATTGATCTTGAGGTTAGTGATTGAGTTTCACAGTCAATGACCCTGCTAGCTCTCTACATCATACTAGTTAGACATTGCTGTGGGGCTGAGTAATCTGGTCATAGACCTGTGGTTATAGGTTCAACCTCTACAGCAGGGATGGGTTTTTTTTGGGGGGGGGGGTTACCTTTATTTAACTAGTCAGTTAAGAACAAATTCTTATTTACAACGATGTAGGCCAGGATAGTGTAAATTAGCGTGCAACATGAGTGGGCCACCTAACGCCTCAGCTCCACTTGAGTCTCACCATCTAACAAGGTAAAAGGAATACAGATCCTCTGTATGTTGTGAAGTGGCCTACATTCACAGGCCTCCAGGGCATATGCTTCTGACACACTGCTATACTTGAGGGACCTATAAAGTAAATAATGATTATAACTTAAATTACTCAATCATGATTATTATTATGAATGATTTATAAAGTAATTTTTAATGCATTGCAGCAAAGTGTTTAGTAAATTCATAGCACAGCTGAACTGTCTATTGCTTGTAGTGGTGACATGTTATGTTCCGATATTGCATCATAAACTTAACTTCCTGTTGCCCCGGTCAACATGACCATTGGCTTGCTCACACAGCATCACAAGCATGATCACTGTAAACAACAATAACACCAGAGGAATAAGCAACAGGGAGAAAAATGGTGGTAACTAATGTAAACAAATATATTTATAAACAGAACATTTGAGTATAGGCCTATGGTTACATTTTATCCAGTCATGTTATATTGAGGGGTGGGCACTGGGCAGAGTCATACAATTGTAATAACTAATAGAATAATCATAACGTTTTAATAACCATCCAGCTAGACAAGATAAGACGGCCAATGAGCATCTGCTAATAGAGAAACTAAAGAAAACATACACCTATACAGTACAAGCAGCAAGTCTGTGATTTCCTGTAATACTCTGAAATATTCACTAGAGGACGACATTGCCATTGAGATGAGCACAGTTAAAACATCAGGGTCTCTTCTCCAGGGCCCAGAATCTAGTTTATTACTGATGAAGACCATGTTCAGGACAATACAGAACAAATAAAATCATGTTTATATTACAACAGTACTCATAGAGCAACAGAATCTGATGTTCAAGAAACAAGTAGTTGTTCGCTACACAAATACATTTTCCCTATAATTAAAACAGGAATATCTAGAAGTATCTAGAGGACACAATATCTACACAATGTATTACAAATATACTAACTACAAAGTAGATCAAACTCAGATCTTAAATCCCATGACACATACATAAATCCCAACAATTGTACATACATTGTCAGCCTAGAAGCAGCCTAAGCAGAGAGCTCCTGTAAATATGTACATGTACAATTGTTTTTAAGTGTTTTTAATGGCGTTTTTTTAAATCAGCTGTTTCGATTTTGATGACATTGAGTTTATTGCATATTTCTGGTGGTTTTGATCCAGATTTGCAGATGGACTGGCAGATCAACTCTTTTTGGCTTGGCTAGCTAGCTAGCTGGCTAACTGTTTTTGTTCAAATGATGGATCTGGACACTTTGTTTCACCTAGCTGCTGGTTCCCAATCTTTTGAAATCATCAATTGAAGTGTCACCTGAAGCTTGAGAGGAATAGAGTAGCACAGTATGAGTCATATACCCATAAAACCTACAAGTCAAACAGGGAAATGGTTTCATTCATTTTTCCCATAGGGGATTTTAAAAGCACTTAAAATAAGGGCTGTGTTTCATATAGGCTTACCCTGGTGTGATGTTTTGATAACCATGTAAATCTCTCTAGGACAAGGTGACTTTTATCAATATCTTCACCTGTATTTTTCCCCCAAGAATGAAATGCTAATTAGTTGCTAATGTGGCTATCATAAAGAACTACAAATACCATGATGATGAGGATGAGACTGCCGAATCAAGGCAAAGGTAAGAATCTCTGGATTAACTATCTAATGTCAGTTAAATGTCGTAATTAATAAATTGTCTAATTTCTTTACATGGACAATTCTGTGAACTGTTAGGAAAGGTGTCAGCTAGAGATGACATGCAGAAGCTTGCAGGTATTTATAGCTTTGCATGATGTCTATTTTTATGCTAATTAGCATTTTCGAATCTGAGAGTAAATAGAGACTAAGATATTGATAAAAGTCACCTTGTCCTAGAGAGATTTACATGGTTAACAAAACATCACGCCAGGATAAGCCTACACGAAACACAGTCCTTATTTTAAGTGTTTCTAAAATTCCCTATGGGAAAAATGAATGGTGGAAAAAATATTGTAACCATTTCCTGTTTGACCACTAGGTTTTATGAGTATTTTGACACCTCCACTGTGGGGCTCTATGGGAGATGCAGTAAAGGAATGCAGTACTGAGGCAGAGGGCTCATAGAGAGGATGACTGGCTACTACTCTGAACTTTGTGTGGTGAGCTTTCTGGCGCCCAGAGCTGCGGAGGCATCACCCAAGTGGGTGTCATATATTGTAAAGGTGGAGGTGCAGTAGCTACATGACTCAGGCTGGTACCCAGAGTAGCCCTCTAATGATCGTCATCAGACTCTTCATAAACCATCTCCCTGACCACCTTCCTCTGATCAAGCCAAGAACTGTCCCTGGCTAACTTGCTACCTACTTCCAGGAACAAACGAGATCACACCTCATTCTGATCATTTTACTGGCCATAGCAGAGCTGATAGCAGTGCAGTTGGCAACAATAGAATTACGTTGTTTTTTTCGACGTTTACTGACAGCAGTCATATTCAACCAGTGTTTCCTGTTCATAAATTAATCCGTTTATCTGCGCTCTGGCACGCTCAGACGAGAGTGCTCTTAAATCGAAGTAGATAGCCAGAGTGAATTTACGAACGTACCCCGTATAATGACAGCGAATGGTCGGAAGACCTACGTCATCCCGCCAGATAAACACACACGCCTCGTTCAAGTGCTAGTCGGAACTAGGAAATTTCAGATTTGCTAACTGGTTGTAGTTATACACGTGGTGCGTTCAACTAGTTAGAAAGTCGATCGTTTTAATCCCAGCCCCCATCCCCACAGGAGGCCGTTTGCCTTTTGGTAGGCCTTCATAGTAAATAAGAATGTGTTCTAACTGACTTGCCTAGTTAAATAAAGGTTCAATAAAATAAATGAAAAAAGCTTGCGAAACAGACAAAGCAGGCCTGACCGGGGTTTGGGGTTTGTGAAGTGAATGAGAGTGAACAATTCTTCCTTAGTTGTTCATTTTCACACAACCTAGATTCGATACAATGTCTTAAGTAGTTGAACATGTTATTACTTCAACATCGCGAAAGTGACAAACTGACACATTTTAATTATTGTCCCAAAAAACTTTATATCGATGGAGTGCCTTTGATTTGGCGCGAGGCGAGTTAGACCCGATGACGTATTTCTGAGCATTAGCTTAGCTAGCCAAAGTCGCCTATAAGCGTTATCGGGGATTTCTATTGAAAAACCAGTTTCAGCCTATCTTCATACTGTACTGTACTATCCTTATAGTAGCGTGTTTTACTGAAAGTGAAGCTGGCTCACTCATCTTGGCGCGGGACACACCAAAGCAGCGTGCGTTGCACTTGAATGAGCGTTCACTGCCCGTTGTCCTCCAAACAGGTTGTTTGTTAAAAGGCAAATAACTAAAGACTTGCCAAAACAGTAGCTTTAAACCTTGTAACACATGGTGCATTGATAGAATGCAACGTTAAGCAGAATTAAATATATAAAGGTTAGTCATTTAAGAAAAGGCCAGCAATAATTAATTCAATGTCGAAATGAACCCTTGCAATTAGGTTTATTAATTGGCCACACAACGGTTGTTTACTAAGGTGACATTTCTGATGGCTACGAAGCTTATAACAGCTTATAACAGTTATCAGGATGGTCACAAACTGTAGCATAGTGTAGTCTATAAGTATGCATAGCAGCCATCCATTTTGTTTTTCAATTTGACTGACACTATGAGAGACAAATATGGATTGTTCAATAACAAGGTGGGTTTCATAGCCTATATTAACCTTAAATGAATCTAACTTGTTCAGTACTGTAGCCCTCGGCGTGCAAAGAATAAATGGAAACTTTCCGAATTTCAATCGTAAATTCTCACATGAAGATTCTATGCAGGGTACTTTGTGGTTTCAACCTTACTAGTCCTTGATTTCCTGCTGGGAAAATATGTGTACTTAACACACACACACACTTTCTATAATGGAAATAGTAGCCAGGTTGCACATTCCTTTACTATGTCAACGCTTCTTGCAGAGTAAGACACTGTAATTACTTGTAAATAAATACTAAACACTACGATAATACAGTTTAATAGTTCATTTGTTCTATATTCACAACTATCCATCACTGTCATGCCAACATGACTACTGTCATTGGTGCAACATAGTAGTAAAGGCCAGTGAACAGGTTATTTTGTTGTTCAAATGAGGCATTCAAGTAACTGACAAAATATGCAATATATAGAAGTCAGTTTTATGATGGTGCTAAATAGACCTGGCTGCTAAATAGACCTGTGTGGATGCCACACTCCCCAACCTCTCCTCAGCCCTCCACCTGGCTGTCCAGAGTGGGAGTGAGGTCATAACTCAGACCCTGCTGGAGATGGGCTGAGACCCCAACACCCCCGGGCCTAAAGCACACCCTCTGGACCTGGCTGCCCAACACAACAGGCCTACCATAGTTGGGTTACAATTGAAGGCTGGAGCTCAGATATTAAAATATGTCCACTCATGGTCTGTCTAATCCTAAACATTATCTTTATTTAGTTATCCCCCTTACAATGTAACTTATCATTATCTTAAGGGAACAACTTTTGAACAACACCATGGCGGTGAAGATAAACGCTCTGGACAACAGCAAAGACATGCCCCTGCACTGTGCTGTCTGCGGCCACCAGGGGGTGGCGAAGAGGCTGGTGGGATGGGGAGCACAGGGGACAGGGCAGGTGGAGAGGGCCAACCTACATAATCAGAAATAATGTAGTGAAGACCCCACTGCAGGTGGCAGAGGCTGGGGAAACACAGGACATCGCCACCCTGCTGAAGAGAAAGATGCTACTAATCAAATTGAGGAGAAGATAGAGTTTCCATCAAAGTTTTTAAAAACGTCTGAGGATGCCAGAGCGCAGAATTACTGACGAATTTACGAACGCTCAAAACTCGTTGAATATGGCGGCTGTCAGTAAACATCGGCAAAAAAACTTAACTGTTGCCAGGAGCACAGTCAGTCACCAACGCTGGATAACATGAAAACAGTCTAACCAGCTCTGCTAGGGCAAGTCAAATGGTCAGTGAGGTGTTCTCTCATTTATGTCTAGAAGCAGCTAGCAAGCTAGCTAACTTTAGCCAGTTATCTTGGGTGCTTGTCTGCCGTTAGGAGGTCAGAACGCTCTGATCAACCCTACTCCTCGGCCAGTGTCTAAACGTGCGCTCTAAGCGCCCCGAGAGCTAAAAACTCTGAATTTACGAACGCCCAATCTGACAACGCTCTGAATTGACGAACGCCCAGAGCACACTCTGGCACGTCAGAGTGAATTTACGAACGCACCCTTTGTTGACGTGTTGCTGGTAAGGTTTCGAATGACTGAAGGAGCGGGAATATATATATATCCCCTTCCAGTTGGTGGCGACAATACACCTATTTTGTTTGTAGTTCGCCAATATACCCAAAGAGGAAGAAGAAGAACGTCGCTGATAAACTAGCGCGTTGCTCCCAAATGGCTAGAAACGAGGAGAAACAACTGGGGAAATTGAACAGATTATGGCTTCAAAAAGAAAGAGATGGCAAGTGGCAATCAATCGCCTTTCAATAGATTGAGTATTCAGTTCGTATTATTTTTAGATGCACGTTAACTATGGCTCTTTGCATTGTTTACATTAGCTAACTAGCTAGACTTCCTATCAAGTTCATTTCGCTATCTGTCAAGCTTGCTACTAGCCGATATAGCTAGATGATTGAAAACGCAAAAGCCAAATTTCACGTGTTTTTTACCCCATAACACCCACTGCCTTAGCCAGTATCAGCGAGCTAGCATGTTCTTAACAAGCTATCTAGTTACATTATATCTCAGGTCCACGATGTTACGTTCGGTTTGAGTCTTTCAACGCCATGCATCCTTCTATTCATCCCTCCAAAAATGATATTACCCCCGATTTTGTCAATAGTGTGCAACTGCAGCTCGCAATTCGGTCGTTCTTGCCTGTGGGCATCTGCAGGAATGCCCTCCACCTCGAGTATCCTATTGGTTCCTGCTTGAACCCCAACCCCCAGTAATGGGGATATTTTTCTGGTTTTCTGAAGGCTAACGCAGGGTTCCAAAACTGTCCCGACTTTTATTTGGCCTCCCAAGTTTTTTTTTACAACATTTTCATTGCTGGATGTAAAATGCTCTAAAAAAACCAGGACATCAGTTTCAAGTGATTTTAATTTAAGAACTGTACCCAAGTATTCCCACGCGTAATAGAAAGACACGTGATCGTATACAAATGAAAGAAAGTTTTGACATTATTTTTGGGAATATTGCAGTCAATTTGCAATCTACAAAGGATTTGTAATTATGTTCTAGCCCCCGACCATCCGCTCAAGAAAAAATCATCCCACAGCTGAATCTAGTTGATGATCCCTGGTCTACCGGTTATCCACCATTTGTACTAGCTAGCTTGGTAGTCAGCGACACTGCTAGCTAGCATGACAGTTAGCGGTAGCGACACCAGTTGACTGTCCTTCACTTCCGCCTACCCTCACTGTTAACAGAAATGCGGGAAAACAGTGCCTGACAGGCGGGGCGAAGGACACTGTCTAGTACCGGTCACCCCCGCCTCCCAATAGCACAGCAGGCAGGATTGTGGGCTGACTGTGTGCTAGCTAACTATACTGAACCAAAATATAAAAGCAACATGCAACAATTTAAACGATATTACTGAGTTACAGTTCATATAAGGACATCAGTCAATTGAAATAAAATCATTAGGCCCTAATCTATTGATTTCACATGACTGGGCAGGGGTGCAGCCATGGGTGGGCCAACCCAATCATAATTTAGTTTTCCACCATAAAATGGATTTATTACAGAAATAAATATTCCTCATTTTCATTAGCTGTCTGGGTGGCTCGTCTGACGATCCCGCAGGTGAAGAAGCTGGATGTGGAGGTCCTGGGCTGGCATGGTTATACGTTGTGTTTATATTTTGGTTCAGTATAGTTCGCAACACCATGTGCTAGCTGGTGTTGGTCCCGCCTTCTGTGTCCTGAAGGACACTGTCCACCGGTTGTCCCCGCCCTTGGCTAGCTTGATTGTTAGTGACACCGTGTGCTTGCTAGTACCTGGTGTCACTCCCTCCTGTGTACCAGTCCTCCTTAGGCCTAGCTGGCTAAGCTAGCACAGTGTCCTTCGCTCCTGCCTACCGAACACCGTCGTTTATAGAACTGCAGGAAAACAGTGCCCGACAGTCAAAGGACACGGTCTACCGGTGTACGGCTAGCTAGTTACCGTTGTCGCCCCTTCTTCTGTGGAGTTTATCGGCGACTGGCATCCAACGTTACTGTGCATTAATGCCACCTACTGTACTGAAGCGCTCCCACCTGTGCTAACTTAAAAATGTACCAATAGAAGTATTTTTATTAATTTATTTAACCTTTATTTAACTAAGCAAGTCAGTTAAGAACAAATACTTATTTACAATGACTGCCTATCCCGGCCAAACCCTCCCCTAACCCGGACGACGCTGGGCCAATTGTGCGGCGCCCTATGGGACTCCCGATCACGGCCGGTTGTGACACAGCCAGGGATCAAACAAAGGTCTGTAGTGACTCCTCTAGCACTGAGATGCAGTGCCTTTAACCGCTGCGCCACTCGGGAGCCCCAAAGTATAAATAGAAGTTCTTGCCTGTGGGCATCTGCAGGAATGCCCTCCACCTCGAGTATCCTATTGGTTCCTGCTTGAACCCCAACCCCCAGTAATGGGGATATTTTTCTGGTTTTCTGAAGGCTAACGCAGGGTTCCAAAACTGTCCCGACTTTTATTTGGCCTCCCAAGTTTTTTTTACAACATTTTCATTGCTGGATGTAAAATGCTCTAAAAAACCAGGAAATCAGTTTCAAGTGATTTTAATTTAAGAACTGTACCCAAGTATTCCCACGCGTAATAGAAAGACACGTGATCGTATACAAATGAAAGAAAGTTTTGACATTATTTTTGGGAATATTGCAGTCAATTTGCAATCTACAAAGGATTTGTAATTATTTACAATGACTGCCTATCCCGGCCAAACCCTCCCCTAACCCGGACGACGCTGGGCCAATTGTGCGGCGCCCTATGGGACTCCCGATCACGGCCGGTTGTGACACAGCCAGGGATCAAACAAAGGTCTGTAGTGACTCCTCTAGCACTGAGATGCAGTGCCTTTAACCGCTGCGCCACTCGGGAGCCCCAAAGTATAAATAGAAGTTCCTGCAGATGCAGGAATGCCCCGAATTGCAGGCCACAATTGCAGCCTTTTCAATTTTGTTAGGTTACCTAATGGCTTCAATTTATTTGTTACTCACCATAGTAAAGGGTCATGTTCCCCTGCTTAAATGTTGCATGCATTTACTAATGGTTGCGTGCCACGCAATTGACTGTGTCATCGACTGACAGATTGAGGGAGTTTGATTAATGCCGCGCTCATGTACTAATAGGAACTCGGAAACTCTGACATTTACGACTTGCTAATTGGTTGTAGTTAATCATGTGCTGCATTCAACAATTAGCAAATTGGACATTTCTGAGTTTCCTAGTTCTGACTAGCACGAGAACATAATCTCGCTCGGGCTTGTTTTGCGTTGGCTGAATGTTGATTGTATTCGGTTTTGAACCATACTGACTCCCAGGCATGAGCCAGGTTCCCTGTTCAAAGCCCACGGCAAAGTATGCTCTAAACAAAAGTGAAGTAATTAGTAGAATTCTGTGTTTTCCCATGCAAAAGTGATTGCTTTTGATTAAAATGCTTTATCTGCCTTTCCAATGACAAAATTGTTAAATTCAAAAATGTATGTAGGGAAAATAAATGTATGTTTCTGGGCGATGCACTATGCTGCTTTGTTAACAAAATGACAGAGGCGCAGATTACCGTTCATTGAGAAGGGTCTTCTTTCCACTACCATAGAGATGGGATTTCCAATGGTCGTCCAACTCGAAATTCCAAGTCAGAAACTAGGCATCTTTCTAGAACTCTGACTTTCTGACCTGAAGATCACTGACATCATGATTTGACCTCGTTATTTCCAGAGCTTCCAGTTGTCTTAAAAGCACCATAAAAAAAAAAAAGGTTTTACTGCCAAACTAGCTCTGGAACATGCGCTGTCAGCTCATAGTACAGGTTAAAGGCCTTCACAGGTCCAAAACGTTGAAACCCGTTCCGAACCCGATGTCTTCACTTTTATTCTACAATGTAAAAAATTGTGCAGATAAAGAAAAACCCTTGAATGAGTAATAATTCCAAACTTATGACCGGGGGTGTATATTTGACTTTGGGCGAATTGATGTAGTCAGAGCTGAATTCCACAAAGCCTGGTCTCTGCTCAACTCTGTTGGTGGAGTTAATCAAAAACGTCCTTCACCGTGGAGTTGAGTTTAGTCAGCTATATGAAGGGATGAATGTGATGATTCAGCAGGGTGTTGAAGAAGGCTAAAGCCGCAAGTAACGCCTTGGACCAGCGTTAGCTACAAATCGATCTAGGTTGGAGAGGCTTTTGTTACAGCCCAACATCTTTCTTTCAACTTATTCAGATATGGGTGATCAGTTGAATCTGGTTTGTTAGTGGAGAGCTTGAATAAAAGCCTGTGCTGAACACTACTCAGATGTGTAGCTAAATGTAATTCCTTTTCTGTGCCCTGAAACAGAGGGCCGTATCAAAGATGTCCATGAACCTAGACCCAAACTGGTGAGTTGTCCTACTCATTTAATCTAATTGACAGTGTAATTCACACATGCTTTATTGGGGATAAATGTGACTTGCACTTACGATCTGATATACTTTTGTTTTGGAACAGTCAACACTCAATTCAGCCTCATCCATTAAAAAGTGGATCCCATGCATCAAGAGTGAAATCGAGTATTATCTGCAGGTAAGCTTGTGAAGTGTTGATGAGTGAGAGGAATAATGCTGTTGTTTATTGACTGGCATTGCTCTCTGTGTGTGTGACAGTGAAGAAAGGATACCCACACACTGAAGTTTCATGTTAAAGTGAGTATGGAACACTATTTTCTGTCTCTCCATCTCTTTCAGCAGTCCCAGTTGTCTCACTACCCTGAGAGGAAGATAGCAGAGTTCCATCTGACCATCCAGGGGCTGGAGAAAGAGTATAAACGCTTCATCTGTAAACTGCGAGCCCTGGACCCGACCTGTAAACACCAGCCCTGGACACCTAGAGCATACACCAAGAGGAGAACAGACACACACATCTCCCACAACACCGGTCAGTTTAACAGGGTTTGGCTCTGTTGTCTAGTTCCAACCAGTTTTGGTTTTGGCTAACATAAACAATCAGCTTTCATATGCTCTATGGGTTGTCTTCTATTAAGATGACCATAGTCATAACCAACCCAAAATTATTTTGAGAAACCCTGGTCTAGAGATAGTAAATATATATATTTTTAAAGGCAATTCCTGCTTTCTCTCATCTTTAGCCAAGAAACCATGCAGTCTCCAGTCATGTGATATGAGCAGGCCAGTGGGTGGAGCAGTGAGTAACTGGGTCGTTGAAAGAACAGGAAGTGATGCAACCTCAGCCTCTGAGAACCAGGGACACTTCCACCAATCAGGGACTTTCCTCAGCCCATTTCCAGTTGACCTAACTAATCCCAGCCCAGCAGCCCCAGAGTCCACCAATCCAGACCAGGATCAGAACCAGCCCCTGACCTTTGATCGTACCCGTCTGGCAGTGGCTCTAGCTGGGTCCAGAGGCCCATTACAACCAGGGTCATATCACACCCAGAGCCTGGCCAGGGTGCTGCTCTCTGGGCTACCGAACCTCAACAGCTCCCCTCTGGGACGGGCCATTGCTGCACAGGACAGAGACAATACAGGGGGAGAGAGACTAGACAGCACAGGGGCAGGAGGAGCCTATAGTGCCGTTAATAATGAAAAGAGCACAGGGCATGCACTGGGACTAGGCTGCTACTCCTCCTCAGACGAAGAAGGCGACACATGACATGGCTCTGTTATTAACACTGGATCCCTGATCACTACTCAGAACTCAATCTGCCACTCAGGAACATTCCATACTCCAGTACTGAACTCTAATCAGATGTTTTGAACTACAGGTTATTTATTTTCTTATTGGACATTATGTAAATACACAATAAAAAGGACAATGATGCAATATACTTCAAGGGCTTTTCTTTTTCTTGAGAAAACAAATGTGACCTGACAGACAGCCCCTTCTGAGATTGTGGTGCTGACTTCTACTTTAGAAATAATATAAGAACCAATAATAATTAGTAGAATAGACATTCACTGCATTCTGATTGTTTGATTTGAACACAAAACAAAAGGTGGAACAGATGATCTGCAGAGGTGATGACGAGAATAGGATGTCTGTATTTGAGGGTGACATATAAACTCACTCTCAGGTTGCAGCTTCTCTTTCTTTTGTTGGATATTCAGTCTCTCCCAACACCGGTCAGTTTAACAGGGTTTGGCTCTGTTGTCTTACCTCTAACGTAAACAATCATCTTTCATATGCGTTATGGGTTGTATTTAGTCTTGACTCCAAAAATATCAGCCATGACCAACATTTTGGGAAACCCAGGTCTAGAGAGAGGGGGAAAAAATATGAGAGAGAAATTTTTTTAAGGCAATACCAGGTTTCAGTCTTATATAAGGGGAGTTTCTCACTTATGACGTGTACTGTGTCTCTCATCTGTAGCCAAGAAACCACGCAGTCTCCAATCATGTCTGGTGGTAGGGCAGAGAGTAACTGGGTCGTTGAAAGAACAGGAAGTGATGCACCTCCACAAACCAGGAACCATTTCCAGTTGAGCTGACCAATCCCAGCCCAGCAGCCTCAGAGTCCACCAATACAGAACTGGGTCAGGACCAGCCTCTGACCTTTGATTCTACCTGTCTGGCGGTGGCTCTAGCTGGGTCCAGAGGTCGTCTCACAACCAGAGTCATCTCACACTCAGAGCCACGGGGGTAGGCACAGGCTCACCCAATCAGATTGTGCAAACGGTACATTATTTGTCTTTTTATCTAAGCACAGTACTTGACTTGGGTAGGAGCTCACAGGAACTGAGTACCGGCTCCTAAAAAAAAATTCTGCTTTTTTTCCTGCACCTCCTGTAGAGTATTAGCTTAAAAGAATTGAGGAGTTCCTGCACTTCAATATTAACTGGCACCAATTCCAGTCTAAGTCAAGCACTGGCCTAAACATGCATATACCATCAGATGGAATTCATAGCAAGCAGTATTTTCAACAATTTTACTGAGTTACAGTACACATAAAGAAATCAGTCAATTTAAATTAATTCATTTGTCCCTTATCTATGGATTTCACTTGACTGGGCAGGGGCTGGTCTCAGACGATCCTGCAGGTGAAGAAGCCGGATGTGGAGGAACAGGGCTGCCGTGGTTTCACGTGGTTTGCGGTTGGACGTACTGCCAAATTCTCTAAAACTATGTTGGAGGCAGCTTATGGTAGAGAATTGAACATTAAATTATCTGGTAGCAGCTTTGGTGGACATTCCTGCAGTCAGCATGCCAAGTGCACGCTCACTCAAAACTTGAGACATCTGGGGCATTGAGTTGTGTGACAAAACTGCACAATTGAGTGGCCTTTTATTGTCCCAAGCACAAGGTGCACCTGTGTAATGAACATGCTGTTTAATCAGCTTCTTGATATGCCACACCTGTCAGGTGGATGGATTATCTTGGCAAATGAGAAATGCTCACTAACAGATGAATGTGTGCACAACATTTGAGATAAATAAGCTTTTTGTCCGTATGGAACATTTCTGGGATCTTTTATTTCAGCTCATGAAACATGAGACCAACACAAGGACATCTTACATAAAGTCTAGTGCTGTACATAAAATATATTTAATTTAGGCCTATGTAATGAATTTGAATTATGCTTGATTATTTACCTAGGAGAACTATTAGTTAGCTATTAGTTTTGTTACAATGTCAAAAATAATGGGCGGGTTCTGGCATGTCTCTTCACACTGATACCATGTGCAGTAAACAGTATCTATCGCTGTGTAGGCTAGGGGCGGCAGGTAGCCTAGCGGTTAGAGCGTTGGGCCAGTAACTGAAAGGTCGCTGGTTCGAATACCCGATCCGACAATGTGAAAAACCTGTCAATGTGCCCTTGAGCAAGGCACTTAACCCTAATTTGCTCCAGGGAAGCCGTACTACTATGGCTGACCCTGTAGGTAGGCCGTCATTGTAAATAAGAATTTGTTCTTAACTGATTTGCCTAGTTAAATAAAGGTTAAAAAAAAAACTTTGGGCTAGCAAAAATAGGTAAAATGACCAAAGCTCACTTAAAAAAAAAATTTAAGTGACTGTGTACTGTATAGAAGAGGCTGTTAGAGCATTTGACAATTTATTTGATATCAGGGATTTCACCATGAAGGGCCTCCAGTCCCCCTCTATATCAATCACTGATTGCATTGATCTAATCAAGGGCCTTAAAGACAGTTTCAGTACATTGAGACAGTGTTCAGCACTACAACACTGTTTTTATTAAACACTTTTAGAAATCATGAAACACGCTTCTCCACTTCGACTCGCACTCTCTCCCTCAGACATGACCATCAGTCCAGTGAAATAAAAAAATAAGTTATTTCAGTTTAACAATTGACCTATTACGTATGTATGTATGTATGTATGTATGTACAGTTGAAGTCGGAAGTTTACATACACTTAGGTTGAAGTCATTAAAACTCATTTTTCAACCACTCCACATTTCATGTTAACAAAATATAGTTTTAGAAAGTCGGTTAAGACAGCTACTTTGTGCATGACACAAGTAATTCTTCCAACAATTGTTTACAGACAGATTATTTAACTTATAATTCACTATATCACATTTCCAGTGGGTCAGAAGTTTACATACACTAAGTTGACTGTGCCTTTAAACAGCTTGGAAAATTCCAGAAATTGGCTTTAGAAGCTTCTGATAAGTTAATTGACATAATTTGAGTCAATTGGAGGTGTACCTGTGGATGTATTTCAAGGCCTACCTTCAAACTCAGCGCCTCTTTACTTGACATCATGGGAAAATCAAAAGAAATCAGCCAAGAGAAATTGTAGACCTCCACAAGTCGGGTTCATCCAATTTCCAAACGCCTGAAGGTACCACGTTCATCTGTACAAACAATAGTACGCAAGTATAAACACAGTGGGACCACACAGCCATCATACCGCTCAGGAAGGAGATGTGTTCTGTCTCCTAGAGATGAATGTGCTTTGGTGCGAAAAGTGCAAATCAATCCCAGAAAAACAGCAAAGGACATTGTGAAGGTGCTGGAGGAAACAGATACAAAAGTATCTATATTCACAGTAAAAAAAAGTCCTATATCGACATAACCTGAAAGGCCGCTCAGCAAGGAAGAAGCCACTGCATCAAAACCGCCATAAAAAAGCCATACTACGGTTTGCAACTGCACAAGGGGACAAAGATTGTACTTTTTGGAGAAATGTCCTCTGGTCTCATGAAACGAAAATAGAATTGTTTGGCCATAATGACCATCGTTATGTTTGGAGGAAAAAGGGGGAGGCTTGCAAGCCGAAGAACACCATCCCAACCGTGAAGCACGGGGTTGGCAGCATCATGTTGTGGGGGTGCTTTGCTGCAGGAGGGACTGGTGCACTTCACAAAATAGATGGCATCATGAGGAAGGAAAATTATGTGGATATATTGAAGCAACATCTCAAGACATCAGTCAGGAAGTTAAAGCTTGGTCGCAAATGGGTCTTCCAAATGGACAATGACCCCAAGCATACTTCCAAAGTTGTGGCAAAATGGCTTAAGGACAAGAAAGTCAAGGTATTGGAGTGGCCATCACAAAGCCCTGACCTCAATCCTATAGAAAATGTGTGGGCAGAACTGAAAAAGTGTGTGCGAGCAAGGAGGCCTAAAAACCTGACTCAGTTACACCAGTTCTGTCAGGAAGAATGGGCCAAAATTGGGAAGCTTGTGGAAGGCTACCCGAAACGTTTGACCCAAGTTAAACAATTTAAAGGCAATGCTACCAAATACTAATTGAGTGTATGTAAACTGCTGACCCACTGGGAATGTATTTATTTATGAAATAAATAAAAGCTTAAATAAATAATTCTCTCTACTATTATTCTGACATTTCACATTCTTAAAATAAAGTGGTGATCCTAACTGACCTAAGACAGGGAAGTTTTACTAGGATTAAATGTCAGGAATTGTGGAAAAACTGAGTTTAAATGTATTTGGCTAAGGTGTATGTCAACTTCCGACTTCAAATATATATATAAATATACAGTGGGGAGAACAAGTATTTGTTACACTGCCGATTTTGCAGATTTTCCTACTTACAAAGCATGTAGAGGTCTGTAATGTTTATCATAGGTACACTTCAACTGTGAGAGACGCATGACATAAGTATTTGATCACCTACCAACCAGTAAGATTTCCGGCTCTCACAGATCTGTTAGTTTTTCTTTAAGAAGCCTGTTCTCCACTCATTACCTGTATTAACTGACCACAGTCTCAAAGAAAACCATTAGTAACACACTACGCCACCATGGATTAAAATCCTGCAGCGCACTCATGGTCCCCCTGCTCAAGCCAGCGCATGTCCAGGCCCGTCTGAAGTTTTCCAATGACCATCTGGATGATCCAGAGGAGGAATGGGAGAAGGTCATGTGGTCTGATGAGACAAAAATAGAGCTTTTTGGTCTAAACTCCACTCGCCGTGTTTGGAGGAAGAAGAAGGATGAGTACAACCCCAAGAACACCATCTCAACCGTGAAGCATGGAGGTGGAAACATCATTCTTTGGGGATGCTTTTCTGCAAAGGGGACAGGATGACTGCACCGTATTGAGGGGAGGATGGATGGGGCCATGTATCGCAAGATCTTGGCCAACAACCTCCTTCCCTCAGTAAGAGCATTGAAGATGGGTCGTGTCTGGGTCTTTCAGCATGACAACGACCCGAAACACACAGCCAGGGCAACTAAGGAGTGGCTCCGTAAGAAGCATCTCAAGGTCCTGGAGTGGCCTAGCCAGTCTCCAGACCTGAACCCAATAGAAAATCTTTGGAGGGAACTGAAAGTCCATATGGCCCAGCGACAGCCCCGAAACCTGAAGGATCTGGATGGAGGAGTGGGCCAAAATCCCTGCTGCAGTGTGTGCAAACCTGGTCAAGAACTACAGGAAACGTATGATCTCTGTAATTGCAAACAAAGGTTTCTATACCAAATATTAAGTTCTGCTTTTCTGATGTATCAAATACTTATGTCATGCAATAAAATGCAAATTAATTATTTAAAAATCATACAATGTGATTTTCTGGATTTTTGTTTTAGATTCCGTCACTCACATTTGAAGAGTACCTATGATAAAAATTACAGACTTCTACATGCTTTGTAAGTGGGAAAACCTGCAAAATCGGCAGTGTATCAAATACTTGTTTTCCCCACTGTATATATATATACACACACACACTGTGCCTTTGGAATGAATTCAGACCCCATGACTTTATCCACATTTTGTTACATTACAGGCTTATTCAAAAATGTATTAAATTGTTTTTTTCCCCTCATCAATCTACACACAATACCCCATAATGATTAAAGCAAAAACACGTTTCTAGAAATGTTTGCTAATTTACATATTTTTTTAAAACTGACATAACACATTTACATAAGTATTCAGATCCTTTACTCAGTACTTTGTTGAAGCACCTTTGGCATCGATTACAGCATCGAGTCTTCTTGGGTATGACGCTACAAGCTTGGCATACCTGTATTTGGGGAGTTTCTCCCATTCTTTTCTGCAGATCCTCTCAAGCTCTGTCAGGTTAGATGGGGAGCGTTGCTACACAGCTATTTTCAGGTCTCTCCAGAGATGTTCGATCTGGTTCAAGTCCGAGCTCTGGCTGTGCCACTCAAGGACATTCTGAGACTTGTCCCAAAGCCACTCCTGCGTTGTCTTGGCTGTGTGCTTAGGGTGGTTGTCCTGTTAGAAGGTGAACCGCTCTGGAGCAGGTTTTGATCAAGGATGTCTCTATACCTTTCTCCGTTCATCTTTGCCTCGATCCTGACTAGTCTTCCAGTCTCTGCCGCTGAAAAACATCCCCACAGCATGATGCTGCCACCAGACAGATTTATATATTTTATAATAATTTATTATAATAATAATATTTATAATTAGACTTGTGGCCAGTTCTAATCCCGGGCTGGGCACTGGGGAAAAAAGCAAGGCCCTTAACCCCACAACATGCTCTGCATCCAGCGGCACTGCATTCAGCTTGAACCGGTGCTCGTCTCAACAGTATGTGTCTGCTGTTTGGGGGGTTTGAGAACAGAGTAGAAGATACACCTCCCTGGCCACCAGTGTACATTTCCAAACTATGATGTCCATTATTTAATAGTTTAAAAAAAATTATATTCTTACCTCGAAGCATTACTATTTAATAGTAGTAGCCATAATTCATAACAACATGCAGGGTTCTATATGAAACCATTTTGGTTCAGTGAAGAAGAACCTCTAGGGTTCTGATCAAAGAACCCTACATTTCTATATATAAAGCAAACAAAATAACCTTTTTTGGTTCAATAAGGTACCTTTGTTTCTAAGAGTGCATAGTCTTAGTTCTATGGTTTATTATGTGTAGGTCTATGTGAGTCGCATGTTAAATGCAAGAGCCAAGGATTTACGTAGGCCTACGAGATTATTTGGCTGTGAAATCACGTTAGATGGGTTGTTGTGTGTGTGATCCATTACAGTAGGGTATCGGCTAGGCTATGCTTTTATGATA
Source organism: Thymallus thymallus (assembly GCA_023634145.1). Taxonomy (NCBI): domain Eukaryota; kingdom Metazoa; phylum Chordata; class Actinopteri; order Salmoniformes; family Salmonidae; genus Thymallus; species Thymallus thymallus. The sequence goes on along the minus strand of CM042393.1, from coordinate 14,790,791 downwards.
ATTTAATGCTGATTTGAGTGACCAAATCTTTGGCCACCTACATTTTTGCTGGCCCTGCCATAAACGGATTTCTGCTTACGTCAGAGCCTGGCCATGGTGCTGCTCTCTGGGCAACCCAACCTTCACAGGACAGAGACAATAAAGGGGAGAGAGACTAGACAGCACAAGGGGCAGGAGGAGCCTATAGCGCTGTTAAAGATGAGAAGAGGACAGGGCATGCACTGGGACTAGGCTGCTACTCCTCCTCAGACAAAGAAGCCGACACATGACATGGCTCTGTTATTAACACTGGATCCCTGATCACTACTCAGAACTCAATCTGCCACTCAGGAACATTCCATGCTCCAGTACTCCAGTACTGAACTCTAATCAGCTGTTTTGAAATAAACAGGTTCTTTATTTTAAGGGAATTACTATTATTACCCCTAATTATATCATACACACATTTAGCTATTAAAGTATCTCTTCCTGTCATTTACCTGTACAGTTTGTTTAACCATGCAAGTATTCACTTTTCTGTAAATATAACTGTATACTTACCTGTACAGCTAATTTTAACCATGCAAAATGTTCACTTACCTGTTCATTTAGCCAGTCTGTCTATTAAGTAAACTATTATTACCCTCGCTCATATCATACGCATTTTTAGCTACTGAAGTATTTCTCTGCCATCGACCTGTATAGTATAGTTAACCATCCAACATCCACCAATGTATAGTGTACATATTCAGCCAACCAGCCACCAGCTTTTTTTTGCCCTCCAGATATCTTGTATTTCTATACTTTTTCATACTGCCGCTCTATGTATCATGTACCGTGTATCTGTCTTTTGTGTACTTTCGTTGTGGCATTTTGCACCTGCCCTGTGTTTTGTTGTAGCTGCTTGACAATGAAATTTCCCCCCCGGGGGATCAATAAAGTATCTATCTATCTATCTATCTATCTTTTCTTATTGTACATTACACAATAAAAAGGGCAATGATACAATATACTTCCAGGGATTACATTTTTCTTGAGAAAATAAATGAGATTGTGGTGCTGAATTCTACTTTTGTCAGGCTCTGGTCATAGAGAAGCCTATTTGCCATAGCCATGGTCAGAGTCTGACAGGTCTATTCTTTCTGTATCTGGTGGTGGTTTGTGTTGGATCCCTAATTAGAAGCAGCTGCTGCGCATTGTCTCTAATTAGGGATCCTACATAGGTTTGTACGTTCCACACCGGGGTGTGGGTTATATTTTGCAAGTCACCGGTGAAGTAAGTGTTTATTATTTATGTTCATTATCGTGTTTGATTTTGACGTTACGTTTTGTATATCGTGTTTCCTTTGTTTAGTAGTTCGTACCTTTTAATTGAATAATCAGTAAATTAAAGTACATGTCGATCTACAATCCCTGCGCTGCGTCTTGGTCGATGTATGCACCCTCTCGTGACAACTTTAGAAATAATATAAGAACCAATAACAATTAGTAGAACAGACATTGACTGCATTCTGATTGTTTGATTAGAACACAAAACAAAAGGTGGAACAGATGATCTGCAGAGGCGATGAAGAGAATAGGATATCTACAGCGGGTGAAATAAGTATTGAACACGTCACCATTTTTCTCAGTAAATATATTTCCAAAGGTGCTATTGACATGATATTTTCACCAGATGTTGGTAACAACCCAAGTACTCCATACATACAAAGAAACCAAAACAAATAAGTTCAGAAATTAAGTTGTGTGTAATAATGTGAAATGACACAGGGAAAAAGTATTGAACACACTTACTAATATTTATTTAATACTTTGTACAAAAGCCTTTGTTGGTAATGACAGCTTCAAGACGCCTCCTGTATGGAGAAACTAGTCGCATGCATTGCTCTGGTGTGATTTTGGCCCATTCTTCCACACAAACAGTCTTCAAATCTTGAAGGTTCCGTGGGCCTCTTCTATGAATCTTGATCTTCAGTTCTTTCCATAGATTTTCAATGGGATTTAAGTCAGGTGATTGGCTGGGCCATTCTAGCAGCTTTATTTTCTTTCTTTGAAACCAATTGGGAGTTTCCTTGGCTGTGTGTTTGGGATCATTGTCTTGCTAAAATGTCCACCCTCGAATCATCTTCATCATCCTGGTAGATGGCAGCAGATTTTTGTCAAGAATGTCTCTGTAAATTTGCCCATTCATCCTTCCTTCAATTATGTGAAGTTTGCCAGTACCATTTGCTGAAAAGCAGCCCCACACCATGATGTTCCCACCTCCAAACTTCCAAATGGTGTTTTTAGGGTGATGTGCAGTGCCATTTCTCCTCCAAACATGGTGTGTATTATGACATCCAAACAGTTCAATTTTGCTCTCATCTGACCACACTATATTCTCCCAGTATTTCACTGGCTTTTCCAAATGTTTTTTTCAGCAATGGAGTCTTGCGTGGTGAGCGTGCATACAGGCCATGGCGGTGGAGTGCATTACTTACTGTTTTCTTTGAGACAACAGTACCTGCTAATTGCAGGTCTTTTTGAAGCTCTCCACAAGTGGTCCTTGGCTCTTGGACAACTCTTCTAATTATTCTTTTCACTTCTCTGTCAGAAATCTTGCGAGGAGCACCTGGTCGAGGCAACTTTATGGTGAAATGATTGTCTTTCCACTTCTGTATTATGGCCCCAACAGTGCTCACTGGAACATTCAGAAGCTTAGAAATGTCACTATAACCAATTCCATCATTATGTTTTGCAACAATTAAGTTGCGAAGGTCTTGAGACAGCTCTTTGCTTTTACCCATCATGAGATGTGTCTTGTGTGACACCTTGGCAATGAGACCTTTTTGTAGGCCATCAGTTGGGACTGAACCAGCTGATATTAATTTGCACTGACAGGGGGCTGGATTGCTTTTTAATTACTGATAGTTTTCAGCTGTTGTCTTGGCTTTCCATGCCTTTTTGCACCTCCCTTTCTTCATGTGTTCAATACTTTTTCCCTTTGTCATTTCACATTATTACACATAACTTAATTTCTGAACTTATTTGTTTTGGTTTCTTTGTATGTATGGGTTACTTGGGTTGTTACCAACATCTGGTGAAAATTACATGTCAATAGCATCTTTGGAAATATATTTACCGAGAAAAATTGTGACGTGTTCAATACTTATTTTACCCGCTGTATATTAGAGGGTGACATATAAACTGTCACTCTCAGGTTGCAGCTTCTGTCTCTGTTGTTGCATAATCAGACTCTACCACTTCCAGTAGCTTAATGCAACAGACACCTCACCTGACATGCTGACTCAGTGTTAGCCAGGCTGCTTATTCATATACAAAACTCACAGCGTTGACTATGCACAGCCCACTGTCCGACCATACCCCACCCCCTCATGCACCGTTGCTGGGGGAACCTGTAGCAGCATGGCACCTCTGAGAAGCAGATGCGTGTTATATACCCAGAGAACGTGGGAACTAGGAACCCAGAACAGGGTCTCTGGTTGGGCTGACGTGGTGGTGGTGAGGTGCCCTTTTAGTCAGAGCACAGTTACTGCAAAACTTGTTCCCTGCAGAGTTGTGTTGTTATGATATGGGGGGAGGGGGTGGTTTAGTGTTAGCACACAGTTAGGTAACATACTCTACCAGGATACACTCCATCCCCCAGGTGGCACCACCAACTGGGTCAAGGGGCCTTGATAACCACATCAGGTGCTGCTTATCTCAGTGAAGAAAATGGCAGAAGCGGATGTTATGTTGGAATCAGATGGCGTGTTGAGTGGAGATAAGAGTGAGAATAATTGGATTACAGTGGTGAATGCAATAGGAAATAAGAGAAGGAAAGTGGCATTGGAATCTAGTAAATCCAAGACTCATTCTGATAATTCTTTGGTCGGAGTAAGGGTTTTGGATTGATGTTGTTATCTGGGAGATCCGTTTGAAGTCTCTATACAAATTGGTGATGAGGTGGCATCGATGACAGTAACAAGAAGTGGGCTTTTTTTTGTGTGTGTGTATCTATGGACAGGATCATGCTCTGCACCTGAAGAATTTCGGATTGGAATGTTTGGTGTGTGTATCTTTAAAGCAGGGCACCTATCAAGGGTGTTATCTCTGCAAAGAATATGTGTGAAGAATTGGATCAAGTGGTTGGTGCACACCGAAGCCCACTCCATCCATTCTATTGTTTTTTGATGAATCGTCTCTCCTTTCTCACATGTATTTGGATTTTATGAGATACCCTGTGAAAGCCTTTGTGCCCAAACCAATGCAGTGTGATAAATGCAAATGATAATTGTTCATGTGTCAAGTGTATGTAGACGGGAGGGGTATCGTATGCCAGCTCAGCCTAAATGTTGCAATTGTGGTGTTGAACATGCACCCCTGAATTTCTGAAGTTTCCTGTTAGGGTGAAGGAGACAGAGGAAGAATAAGGGCTCTCCAGCATGTCTCCTATCCGGAGGCGGTGAGAAGAGTGGAAGAAAGGAGAGAAGTTGAAGAAATAATGATAGTAGGAGTAGAGACACGAGATAATATTCCTTGTCTACAGAGGGATCCTGAGGTGGACTTTAGCGTTTATTGCATTGGTTATCAACTGCACAGCACAAACAGAGAGGAAATCTGAGAAAATAGGCATAGTGAGTGCAGCTGAGCGTTTTGTTGACTGTTTTTGCCTATGGTTTTGGTAGCTTTTGTTGACTCTGTTTACAGGATTAGATTTCCCAGTTTGGAGTCTGGAGGACTCTGTGGCACATGCATTTGTGTTAATGCTAGGCTAGTGGCTAACTGTTGCTATGTTTCGTAGCTTTGGCGCATGCGTTTCGTAGCGCTAGACTAGTAGCTAACTGTGACTATGGTAGCATTTGTGCATGGCATGCTGGTTTGGTTTTTGCGTGTTTAAATCTCTGGGGCTTTGAGCGTGTGCCGGTATTGGTTAGTTAGCGGTGAGCTAGTCAGTCAACTTATTGGTTCTGTTTTTTCTCAAGCTAATGAGGGATCTGTTAAGTCAGGTGGCCGAAATGCTGGAGGTTGAAATAGCAGAGGAGTTGAACAAGTTAGATGTTGCAGTGCTGTTATGGGAGAAGTGGAGTGAGTTCCTGGATAGCAGTCAGGAGGAAGAAGTCTTTTTGGAAATGGCCGCATAGAGGAGAGAACGTTTGAAAGTTTGTGTTGCCAGTCAGTCAGACAGTCTTGTCACTAAACCAGTTTCCGCCAGTGATCAGTGATGAGCTAGTTTCCTCAAATTATCACGTTTGTGAAAAGTCAGGTGTCTTCTGGGGCCAGAGTCTCAAGGAGAGTTTTGAGGTATCCCCAGTTTGTGAAATTACTCATGTTCGGAAGAGTGCCGATGGCAAACCAGATGAGGGAGGAGCATGATTTGTATGGGGACTTGGTGGAAACATTCTTGGCAAAACTAGACAGTGGTTCCCAGGAAATGGTTCTCCCTAGTGAGGAAGGTGATTCTTGTGTGTCGCTAGCTGAGACCTGGGCAGATATGATGTAGTGTGCCCTCTGCAGGATGAGGTTGATTCAGGTGTCAATTTGGGGACACATTCTTTGCCATGGTAGAGGAGGTTGCGGTTCCTCCTGAGGCTGAGCATGAGGTTGTTTGGGTGTCAGGTATTGATTTAGCTGACACATTTCTTGCTCAGCTGTGATACTTTCCAGTCATGTTGTGAGGATTCGCTGGAAGACCCAGTCTGGATTTTGCGGGGTGACACGGCTGTCTTGCGATGAGAACCAGGAGCTTGAAGAAGGGAGTTTGGTGGAAAAGCCAGATCCACCAATATTGTCACTCTCAGTAGGTTGTCTGAGGAGTGAGGAGGATATGATGAACAGTTCCCCTCCAGTAAGTGCTCAGGGCTGGAGAAAAGGGTTGTTTGGGAACGTGGATGGTGTGATGTTCACTTTTCACTGGTGGTGGTTGCTCCAGGTCTGGCTACATATCAGGCGGAGCTTGTGACCATGGGCCTAGTGAAGGAAGTTGGTCTCTCAGTTTAGAACAAGAAGGGTCACAGCTTTTCACTTGGTTTGTTGAAGTTAGACTCTTTGGCAGGAAGAAATTACTTGTGCAGAGCAGAGAATTTTATGGTTTATCTGGTTTTCTAGAATGTCTTTATCTCAGAGTTAAGGTTTTCTGTAGTCAGTCAGTTAGGCAACACTCTACCAGGATACACTTCCACACTCCATCCTCAAGGTGGCAACACCAACTGGGTCAAAGACTGTGCCCTGCCAGGAAGTCTTGATAAGCACATCAGGTGCTGTCAATTAGGGTTTGGCAGTCAGAGTGCCAGCTTGGCGAGCCGTGAAGCTGCTGGTTTGTTTGCTGGCCATGAGGCCTTTGGTTTTGGTTTTGAATATTTAGTGGTTTCCTTTTTGTATATATTTATTTCCATCACCACCAACTGAACAACAATAATCCGTTTGTGCTGGCTGAGCACAAGGTCAAGAGAGCCAGTGCTGACCTTGGACCAAGGTAAGGTTGGTCAACACCTGGTCACGCGCTTACTTCTCATATTAATGCACACATCAAATCAGGTTACAGACCAGTTAAGTAGACCTAAGACCTCTAGACTTTATATTAGCAGGCTAGTTGTTGGTATTAGCAGGCTAGTTGTTGGTTTCGTAAGTTAGCAAAAATATATGAGATGTACTGTATTGTCTGTTTTGTACTGAGATTTGTTTTGTATTGCAGCACACAGTGCATAGATTCACATCACAGACAATACAATGTCATCCTATTACTTAATCTACAGTGCCTTCAGAAAGTATTCATACTCATTGACCTATTCCACATTGTTATGTTACAACGTGAATTCAAAATGTCTACACTCTACAATACCCCATAATGACAATGTGAATTTTTCTTTTTTTAAATGTTAGCAAATTTATTGAAAATGAAATGCTGCTTTATCTTATTTACATAAGAATTCACACCCCTTAGTCAATACTTTGTAGAAGTACCTTTTGGGAGTGATTACAGCTCAGTGTTAAGTCTTCTAGAGTTTGCAACATTTGCCCATTCATCTTTTCAAAATTCTTCAAACTCTGTCAAATGTGTTGTTGATCATTGCTAAACAACATTTTTCAGGTCTTGCCATAGATTTTCAAGTAGATTTAAGTCAACTGTAACTCATCCACTCAGGAACAGTCACTGTATTCTTGGTAAGCATTTCCAGTGTAGATTTGTCCTTGTGTTTTAGGTTATTGTCCTGCTGAAAGGTGAATTCATCTCCCAGCAGACTGAACCAGGTTTCCCTTTAGGATTTGGCCTGTGCTTAGCTCCATTCCATTTCTTTTTTTATCCCAGTCCTTAATGATTACAAACATACCCATAACATGATGCAGCCACCACTATGCTTGACAATATGGAGAGTAGTACTCAGTAATGTGTTGTATTGGATTTGCCTCAAACATAACATTTTTGTCCTGTATTCTTGCTTTGTCACATTGCTTTGCTTTTTGTTTTGGAATATTTGTATTCTGTACAAGCTTCCATCTTTTCACTCTGTCAATTAGATTAGTTTTGTGGAGTAACTACAATGTTGTTGGGCCATAATCAGTTTTCTCTTATCACAGCCATTAAACTAACTGTTAAAGTCACCATTGGCCTCATGGTGAAATCCCTGAGCGGTTTCCTTACTCTCCGGCAACTGAGTTAAGAAGGATGCCTGTATCTTAGTAGTGAATGGGTGCACCATTCAATGTTTAATTAATAACTTCACCATGCTCACAGGGATATTTTTTTTTAACCGATCTACCAATAGTTGCCCTTTGTAAGGCATTGGAAAACCTCCCTGGGTTTGAAATTCACTGTTCGACTGAGGGACCTTACAGATAATTGTATGTGTGGGGTACAGAGATGATGTAGTCATTTAAAAAATCATGTTGAACACTTGTAAAGCACCTGAACGTATTTAGGCTTGCCATATCAAAGGGGTTTGAATACTTTTTTATTAATGTAATATTTTTGTATTAATTTATTAAGTTAATAATTCCACTTTAGCATTATGGGATATTGTGAATAGGCCAGTGACAACAAAATTATATAAAATTATAATTTAATCAATTTAAAATTGCTCTAATGTGGCGGGCTGGGCGCATGCATGCTGACACGGTCGCCAGGTGTACAGTGTTTCCTCCAACACATTGGTGCGGCTGGCTTCCGGGTTAAGCGAGCATTGTGTCAAAGAAGCAGTGTGGCTTGGCGGCGTCGTGTTTCGGAGGACGCAAGGCTCTCAACCTTCGCCTCTCCCGAGTACGTACGGGAGTTGCAGCGATGGGACAAGACAGTAACTGCCAAGTGGTAAAAAACACTTCAGGCTTTAACACAACAAAATGTGGAAAAAGTCAAGGGGTGTGAGTACTTTCTGAAGGCACTGTGTATATACTGTATATCATTGCTTTCCTGCCACTAACTGCACATTTACTGAGGTTCTTGCTTGCAGTTTTACTGGTGTGTAGGAGTGCCTCCATCATAACCATTTTTCATAATTTAAGTTGATTTTTATCTGGTCAACCTCACTGTGAGGGTTGTGATGCCTTTTTTAGTTTAACCACTGCCTGCCTGTTTCAGTGTAACTACTATTAGTCATTCCTTCACTGGAATCAGGCACTCCCTGAGCACTGACATGCAGATGACTACAAATGTCTCATGGAAACCTCCAGAACCACAGTAGAGAAGAGATAAGGGCATTGTTTTTTCCACAAGTTACAGAGTAGAGATGAGGTAAGGGCAGGATTTTATTACACAAAGAACAATTATCAATTGTGATGTCTAATACTTACAAACAAATGTATTGTGCAGAGCAGGGGAACTGGTAAATACAAAAGGTAATGAACACAAATGACTGAAATTATACATTTTATTTTCTATTTCAATTGATATGTTCCAAAATGTTGACGTACAGTATATTATATGAATAATTTTCCCCTTTAGATTTTCAGTAATGTGCAGAATATTTCAGAATTGATTGATTGAAACCTCTGCAACGACAGAAGTGGAGAGGAGAGAAGGGCAGAGATTACACAGCCTGCTGTCTAAACCGTGGGTTTGCCCAACTGAAGACTTTCTGCACAAACTGTTAGAAATCGACTCAGGGAAGCTCATGCTCATCGTCCTCACAAGGGTCTTGACCTGAATGCAGTTCGGTGTCGTAACTAGGCCCATGGTGGACAAATCCTCACCTTCGATGGCCACTAGCACACTGTAGAAATGTATGGCCCCATGTTGCAAGGATGTCCCAGATCTTCCATGGCCTGCCTGCATACTCTTTTATTTATTTATTTATTTATTTAACTAGGCAAGTCAGTTAAGAATAAATTCTTATTTACAATAACGGCTTACCTACAGTGTCAGCCATAGTAGTACGATGCCCCTGGAGCAAATTAGGCCATGTCACCCAATGAGCATGTTTGGGATGCTCTGGATCAATGTGTAAGACGGCGTGATCCAGTTCCTGCCAATATCCAGCCACTTTGCACAGAGGAGTGGGACAACATTCCACAGGCCACAATTAACAGCCTGATCAAGGAGATGTGTCACGCTGCATGAGGCAAATGGTGGTCACACCAAATACAGACTGGTTTTATGATCCACCCCCCCTCGCCCCACCTTTTTTTAAAGGTACCTGTGATAGGTATCTATATTCCCAGTCATGTGAGATCCATAGATTATTGCCTAATGAATTAATTTCAATTGACAGATTTCCTTATATGAACTGTAACTTAGTAAGATCTTTGAAATTGTTGCATTTATATTTTTGTTCAGTGTGTGTATATATACACTGAGTGTATAAAATATCAAGAACTGTACATCACCTAAAGGATTACCAGCCGACTTTACACAACTGTGGGAAGAATTGGAGTCAACATGGGCCAGTATCTCTGTGGAACGCTTTCAACACCTTGTAGAGTCCATGCCCTTACGAATTGAGGCTGTTCTGATGGCAAAAGGGGTGCAACTCAATATTAGGAAGGTGTTAATGTTTTGTACACTGTGTATATTAGGAACTCACTCAACTTACTATTGAGAGTAAGAATAGTTGAATACACCAGGTACAATTTCAACATTTGGTTGTGCTTCAGTTTTTCACTGACTGACAGTCACTCAATTAGCCATGTCGGCTAACAATTTTTTGATTGGTAGTTAGTTTAGCCAGCCATCTATACTTATCATGGCTGATTCCCAGGGGCCCTGACCTCCAGGGGGCCCACATTGATTTTGATAGTCATTCTCACTCAAATATCAAATTAACATGGCACAAGTCATTACAAAATGCGTAGAATTGCATTTTCTCTCTACTGTCAAGAGGGGATCACTCAAATTTCAAATCAAATTAATTTATAAAGCCCTTTTTACATCAGCCGATGTCACAAAGTGCTATACAGAAACCCAGCCTAAAACCCCAAACAGGAAGCAATGCAGATGTAGAAGCACGGTGGCTAGGAAAAAACTCCCTAGAAAGGCAAAACCTAGGAAGAAACCTAGAGAGGAACCAGGCTCTGAGGGGTGGCTGTGCCGGGTGGAGATTATAACAATTCATGGCCATTAAGGCCAGTTCTTTCTACAAGATGTTCAAATGTTCATAGATGACCAGCAGGGTCAAATAATAATAAAAGTAGTTGTGGAGGTTGCAACAGGTAAATACATCAGGAGTGAATGTCACTTGGCTTTTCAGTGCAATAGAGCGCAGGTGCGGTAGAGAGAGAGCGAGATGAAAACAGCAGGTCTGGGACAAGGTGGCACGTCCAATGAACAGGTCAGGGTTCCATAACCGCAGGCAGAAGAGTTGAAACCGGTGCAGAATGAGAAGAAGAGGGCCTTCAAGGAGAAGGACAAGGACAAATTGAAATGCGTCCAGAGGGAGCTGAAGTTTTGCTGAGGGGAAGAGAGTGTATAAGGAGAAGATGGAGGACAAGCTGAGGCAGAGCCAGGTGAGAGAGGTGTGGAAGGGTATGAGAAATATCACTGGCTTCAAAAAGTCAAACAGTGGGCAGACGGAGGGGACCCAGGACAGAGCCAATGAGCTGAACCAATTTTTTAACAGGTTCGATACTGGCCCTGTCCACCTCCCCTCCAGCTCCCCAGACCACACACCCTCATGGCTATCCCACCCCCACTTTGCTCACAGCACCTCTGCTGAGACAATCAGTGACCCCACCTCCGCCCCTGCCCCCCCTGGACTGATCCTCAACACCCCCCTTCCCCCCACCTCCCCACCTGGGCTGGCTTTCACCACCAACCAAGTGAAGAGAGAGCTGGAGAGACTACACCAGTGGAAAGCGGCGGGCCCTGATGGCATCAGCCCAAGGGTGCTGAGGGTCTGTGCTGACCAACTGTGTGGAATAGTCCAGCGTCTTTTCAACCTTAGCCTGAGCCTAGAAAGGGTCCCTGTGCTGTGGAAAACATCCTGCCTCGTCCCAGTGCCCAAGAAGGCACACCCCACTGTCCTGAATGACTTCAGACCTGTAGCGCTAACATCCCACATCATGAAGACCCTGGAAAGGTTAGTCCTCGCTCACCTCAGACCCCTGGTGTGTTCATCAATGGACCCCCTGCAGTTTGCATACCAGCGCAACATCGGGGTGGATGATGCAATCATCTACCTTCTGCAGAGGGCCTACTCTCACCTGGACAACGCAGGTTGCACTGTGAGGGTCATGTTTTTTGACTTCTCCAGTGCCTTCAATACCATTCAGCCCCTGCTACTGGGTGAGAAGATGAGGAGGATGAAAGTGGAAGCACCCTTAGTCTCCTGGGTCACGGACTACCTGACCGGTAGGCCACAATTTGTGCGACTACAGAGCTGTGTGTCAGAACGGGCAGTTAGCAACACAGGGGCCCCCCAGGGTACGGTCCTGTCCCCCTTCCTGTTCACCCTCTACACCTCAGACTTCAGATATAACTCTGAGACATGCCACCTACAGAAGTTCTCGGATGACTCTGCTATTGTAGGGTGCATCAGGGGTGGGCAGGAGGAGTAGTACAGGAGCACAATCAGTGACTTTGTGTTGTGGTGTGAGCAGAACCACCTTCAGCTCAACATCAGCAAAACTAAGGAGATGGTGGTGGACTTCAGGAGAACCAAGGCACAACTGACTGCAGTCCCTATAAAGGGGATGGATGTGGAAATGGTTGAGTCATACAAGTTCCTGGGTGTCCATATGGACAACAGACTGGAATGGGCTGGTAACACCGGGGCCCTGTACAAAAAGGGCCAGAGCCGTCTCTACTTTCTGAGGAGGCTCAGGTCCTTCAACGTGTGCAGTAAACTACTGCATACCTTCTACCAGTGCCAGTGCCATCTTTTTTGCAGTGGTGTGCTGGGGAGCAAACATCAAAGCCGGTGATGCTTCTCGGGTAAATAAGCTGATCAGGAAGGCTAGCTCTGTCCTGGGGATGAGCCTTGACACTCTAGAGGAGGTGGCGGAGAGACAGATCCTGGCCAAACTGCTGGCCATCATGGACAACGTCACCCACCCTCTGCACGCTATGGTTATGACGCAGAGGAGCACTTTCAGTCACAGACTGATCCCACCACGGTGTGCCAGAGAGCGCTACAGGAGGTCCTTCCTGCCGGCGGCTATGAGACTATATAATGCCTCACCGGGGTGCCGTGCCGTCGGCAACATAGATCTGGAACTGTTGGGGTGCTAGGACCTAGTTTAACAATTATGCATCCATCCGTGAGTAACTCTGGTCCGTCAGCACTCATCCACTCAGGACCTATTTATTCATACAGGTCTGTATATACATACTCATGTACAGTTGTTATATTATATCACATGCAATATTGTAAGTAATTATTGGACGTAGGCATTCACTCAGGAATGCATATTAGTATCCTGCCAGTTGCACCTTTTCTCATTGCTTTTAGTATATCGAATGTGCAATAAGTGCAGTTGTCTGTAATTAAACCCTGCGCACTAAGGACTGTATTTTAAGGGAATTACTATTATTACCCCAAATGATATCATACTCACATTTAGCTATTAAAGTATCTCTTCCTGTCATTTACCTGTACAGTTTGTGTAAACATGCAAGTATTCACTTATCTGTAAATATAACTGTATACCTAACTGTACAGCTAATTTAACCATACAAAATGTTCACTTACCTGTTCATTTACCCAGTCTGTCTATTAAGTAAACTATTATTACCCTCGCTCATATCATACGCATTTTTAGCTACTGAAGTATTTCTCTGCCATCGACCTGTATAGTATAGTTAACCATCCAACATCCACCAATGTATAGTGTACATATTCAGCCAACCACTCATACTATGCAATGTCCTTTTATAGCTTTTTTTTGCACTCCAGATATCTTGTATTTCTATACTTTTTCATACTGCCGCTCTATGTATCATGTACCGTGTATCTGTCTTTTGTGTACTTTCGTTGTGGCATTTTGCACCTGCCCTGTGTTTTTGTTGTAGCTGCTTGACAATGAAATTTCCCCCCCGGGGGATCAATAAAGTACCTATCTATCTATCTAGCTGCACGACCAGGTGGACTGGGGACAGCTAGGAGTCATCAGGGCAGGTGGTCCTGAAGCATGGTCCTCCGGGTAGGCTCAGGTCCTCCAGGAGAGGAGGTAGAGTGGGAAAGAGCGAGAATTAGAGGGAGCATACTTAAATTCACACAATACACCGGATAATAACATCAGATTTAACAAACTGACCCCACGGCACATAGACTATTGCAGCATAGATGCTGAGGCAGGGGGGTCAGGAGACACTGGCCCCCTCCGACAATACCCAGACAATACCCCCGGACAGGGCCAAACCAGGCAGGATATAACCTCACCCACTCTGCCAAGCACAGCCCCTACACCAATAGAGGGATATCAACAACCACCAACTTGCTACCCTGAGACAAGGCCGAGTATAGTCCACGAAAGAGCCCCTCCACTGCACAAGCCGAGGGGGCGACAAACCGGACAGGAAGTGACGCACCTCTCCTAGGGATGGCATGGAAAGCGCCAGTGACTCAGCCCCCGTAATAGGGTCAGAGGCAGAGAATACCAATGGAGAGACGGGAACCGGCCAGGCAGAGACAGCAAGGGTGGTTCGTCGCTCCAGAGCCTTGCCGTTCACCCTTGCACCCCTGGGCCAGACTACACTCAATCATAGGACATACTGAAGAGGTGAGTCTTCAGTAAAGACTTAAAGGTCGAGACTGAGTCTGCGTCTCTCACATGGAATGGGAGACCATTCCATAAAAATTGAGCTCTATAGGAGAAAGCCCTGCCTCCACCTGTTTGCTTAGAAATTCTAGGGACAATAAGGAGGCCTCTGTCTTGTGACCGGAGCGTACGTGTAGGTATGTAAGGCAGGACCAAATCTCAGAGATAGGTAGGAGCAAGCCCATGTAATGCTTAGTAGGTTAGCAGTAAAACCTTGAAATCAGCCCTAGCCTTAACAGGAAGCCAGTGTAGAGAGGCTAGCACGGGATTAATATGATCAACTCTTTTGGTTCTAGTCAAGATTCTAGCAGCCGTGTTTAGCACTAATTGAAGTTTATTTAGTGCTTTATCCGGGTAGCCGGAGAGTAGAGCATTGCAGTAATCTAATCTAGAAGTGACAAAAGCATGGATTAGCTTTTCCGCATCATTTTTGGATAAAATATGTCAGATTTTTGCAATGTTACGAAGATGGAAAAAAGCTATCCTTGAAATATTCTTGTTCATTAAAAGAGAGATCAGGGTCCAGAGTAATGCCGAGGTCCTTCACAGTTTTTTGGGGAACGACTGTACAACCATCAAGATTAATTGTCAGATCCAAAAGCAGATCTCTTTGTTTCTTGGGACCTAGAACTAGCAGCTCTGTTTTGTCAGAATTTAAAAGTAAAAAATTGGCTTCTAGGGCAGGCAATTTTGGTGCATCACCATGTTTCATCGAAATGTACAGCTGTGTGTCATCCGCATAGCAATGTTTCCGAATGACATCACCAAGAGGTAAAATATATAGTGAAAACAATAGTGGACCTATAATGGAACCTTGAGGAACACCGAAACGTACAATTGATTTGTCAGAGGACAAACCATCCACGGAGACGAAATGATATCTCTCTGACAGATAAGATCTAAACCTGGCAAGAACTTATCCGTGTAGACCAGTTAAGGTTTCCAATCTCTCCAAAAGAATGATGGTCGATGGTGTCAAAAGCAGCACTAAGGTCTAAGAGCACGAAGACGGATGCAGAGCCTTAGTCTGACGCCATTAAAAGGTAATTTACCACTTTCACGAGTGCAGTCTCAGTGCTATGATAGGGTCTAAAACCAGACTGAAGTGTTTTGTATACATTATTTGTCTTCAGGAAGGCAGTGAGTTGCTGCGCAACAGCTTTTTCTAAGATTTTTGAGAGAAATGTGAGATTCGATATAGGCCGATAGTTTTTTACATTTTCTGGGTCAAGGCTTGGCTTTTTCAAGAGCGGCTTTATTACTGCCACTTTTAGAGAGTTTGGTACACATCCGGTGGTGAAGGAGCCATTTATTATTTTCAGCATAGGAGGGCCGAGCACAGGAAGTAGCTCTTTCAGTAGTTTAGTTGGAATAGGGTCCAGTATACAGGTTGAAGGTTTAGAGGCCATGACAATTTTCATTCATGTGTCAATTTCACCCATTCCTACACTTAAATTGCCCTTGCCTGACGATTGCGTCTGAAGCTGGGCTTGCAGCGAGGCTATCCTCGCCATAAGGCGATAGTTTTCATTGACTATAACTGCCTTGGAAGTGAGGGATCTAACATTAAATAACCCTATTTTAAGAAGTGAGATATCACAACCTCTTTCAATAATGACAGGAATGGAGGAGATCTTTATTCCAGTGAGATTACTAAGGCGAACACCGCCATGTTTAGGTTTGTGCAACCTAGATCAAGGCACAAACTGAGCTGACTACACTGACTATGCTAGTGGCAGACTCCACTAAACTGGCAGACTGGCTAACATCTCATAGTGGAGTTAGAACCTTGTCTATGTTCATAGATAAAATGAGAGCACC
Organism: Thymallus thymallus; assembly: GCA_023634145.1. Lineage (NCBI taxonomy): Eukaryota > Metazoa > Chordata > Actinopteri > Salmoniformes > Salmonidae > Thymallus > Thymallus thymallus. Next base: position 14,774,825 of record CM042393.1, on the reverse strand, counting down.
CCTCCAGCTAGGATGGAGTCCGTCACTCCTCAACAGGCCAGGCTTGGTCCTGTTCGTGGGTGAGTCCCAGAAAGAGGGCCAATTGTCTACAAATTCTATCCTTTGGGAGGGGCAGAATTTTTTTTTTCAACCAGCAATTGAGTTGAGACTCTGCTGTAGAGCTCATCACTCCCCCTAACTGGGAGGGGGCCAGAGACAATTACTCGATGCCGACACATCTTTCTAGCTAATTTACACACTGAAGCTATGTTGCGCTTGGTGACCTCTGACTGTTTCATCCTAACATTGTTGGTGCCGACGTGGATAACAATATCCCTATACTCTCTACACTCGCCAGATTTAGTTTTAGCCAGCACCATCTTTAGATTAGCCTTTACGTCGGTAGCCCTGCCCCCTGGTAAACAATGTATAATCGCTTGATGATTCTTAAGTCTAATATTGTGTGTAATGGAGTCGCCAATGACTAGGGTTTTCAATTTGTCAGAGCTAATGGTGGGAGGCTTCGGTGGCTCAGACCCCGTAACGGGTGGAGGAGAGACCCGAGAAGCCTGTGGCTCCGACTCGTTGCTTAATGGGGAGAACAGGTTGAAAGTTTGTCGGCTGAATGAGCGACACCGGTTCAACATGCCGTCTGCATTTCTTTCCAGACGCCCTGAGAAAATTGTCCGGCTGCGGGGACTGTGGAGGGGATTTTTACTAGTAACTGTACTTACTGGTGGCACAGACGCAATTTCATCCATTCCTACACTTAAATTGCCCTTGCCTGACAATTGCGTCTGAAGCTGGGCTTGCAGCGAGGCTATCCTCGCCATAAGGCGATAGTTTTCCTGTATGTTATGAATACAGTGACTGCAGTTAACGTCAGATGGCATAGTGTTAATAATGTTACTACTTAGCTTCGGCTGGTGGAAGTCCTATAGAACCAAGTCCAGATAAAGCGTCCGGGATAAAAAAAAACAAGTTGAATGAAAAAAAAGTAGACAGAGGAAAATAAAAAATAAAATAACTAAGACGTTGGTAAATGTGTTAAATGAAAATGTATTTAAACGGTTATAAAAAGGAAAAAAATAATGTAAAACTTGGCAGGTAGCCAAGAAGTAACAAGCAGCACAGAGACAAATGATACGCTCAAAACGGAAATGTTTTGCTGTGAGGTGAGGCCTCCCCCAACAAAATCTTGCTAAAGGCCTCCAACAGTCTGTCCAGAGCTAGGGGGCAAGAGACACTGTACCATTTTTTTTTAGTGCAGAGGGGAGGCTCACTTTCCTGTAAACCCAGGTGAGTAAAAGTTAGGGGGTTCTGAGTCGATGTGACGTCTTCCTTCGCTTAGTTAGACCGCGCACACACTATACACACTATAACACCCCATACCGTTCTTGGCAGGCTCAGGGGCTGTAAGCTTTTTCATGTGGCAGTTTCTACTTCCCACTGAGAAGTGTGTGTGCTTGTAATTTTCTGCTGCATCACTGTTAACTTAAATGTTTTATTATATAGGTGCAGCAGTCCCCCTACTCTCTCCAAAAGCTCAAACCTTCCTCGTAGGTCAGAAGTAGTTCTATGAGTACAAGTGAGGGGTTTTCTCAAGAAGTCTTTCTAGGTCATACTCTTTCTCTGACCCCATGCTGAGATGAATAAAGTGGTTAGAAGGGCAGAGGTCAGCTAAACACCCCACTTCCTCTCTTTGTCGCTCTGCACAGTGCAAAGACCCCACTAAGGAGAGGTGTGCAATTGTTTGGAGAGCATATTAAAGAAACACTTTTTCACAGTTTTTAATGACACTGTAATAAACTATCACTGCGTGTTTAACTTCCATTTTCCAAGTCTGTGAGCACATGTGTGCATGCATGTATGAAAGTGTGTGTGAAAAGTGTAAATTAGTTTCTCTACTATGACGTCATTGTCTACCTGCCCTGCAACAGCACCAGTCACCTGGCTAAGTTCCATTATCTATGTAACCCTTTCACCACAGACTTGTATGATACTTTCGCTAGGGGAAAAAAACTACGAGGCCCCGGAGGTACTACAGATAGAATGTATTAAAATAAATGATACACAGTATACATTATACAATCACCATACATTACATTAAAACAATAAATCCTAAGAGTGCACTCTTTTAACTAAGTTGGCGCGCTTCGTTGGAGCTCAACCCCTCCCCAAAAGAAATCCACTTTTACTCAGTCTCGAATTCAACCAACCCGTTGCTTTGTGCATAATCCAATGTGTGCTCCTCAGGCAGTAAAATGTCCCGCGCTCCGGATCTTCCTCAGTGCTGCGTCTTCTATTAGGCCTACTTGTGACGAAAACCGATCCACACCGGCTCCCGTGTTGTCACTCCTCCATTTCTCTGGCTGATCGGTCGACTTCGCGAACTAACTAATCATTTAATATTAACCAACTTGATATAGAAAACCAAATAGCAATAGCAACCAAATGCTAATGCATACAGTGCATTAGCATCTTCAGTGCTAGCTCCTCTCTTTCTAAAGTCGGCGAGATCTTGACAGAACCCGCACCAATCACTTTTACCAGTTAACAGTTATTGACGAACACATAAGTTGTAAAATGAAATTGTGAACTACACGTTTTTCCTTCATAAAACATGGTCTTGAAATATATTTATCTGAACTACTATTTATCTGACCGTCCTTCTCCTCACTTCTTCCCCATTTCCCGCTACTCCGTCTCACGCGACTCCCCAAACCTCTCAAAACATCTGATTGGCTACACGAATAGTTCACAAAGTGATCATGCACTTCACAAATGCACAAAAAGAAAACTATACAAAGACAGTACATTGATAACCAAAACCCTGTCTTATCTTGAAACTTTTACAAATGTAATTAAAATGAAGTGTACATTCCAATAATTATATTTGTCATCAATTAGCAAAATGCATGTTCTAATAAGGTATTACATCTACCTGCCCTGCACCAGTCACCTGGCTAAGTTCCATTATCTACCTGCCCTGCAACAGCACCAGTCACCTGGCTAAGTTCCATTATCTACCTGCCCTGCAACAGTCACCTGGCTAAGTTCCATTTTGACAGAGGAGAGGTTGGAGAGAGTGAGCGAGAGGTGGTGTGAGCTTATCACAGACCCACCCAGTGTGGGGGTGTGAGCTGTGAGTTCCAGTCGACTTGGAAAGTTTTTTTTAAAGACCGATGCTCAGATAGAAGCACACACCTCCTGCGCACAGAGGCGATATACACTCACACACTCCTCTCACACACACGGCACCATGAGCGGTACCCAGGGCTATCCATACCCCCAGGTGTTTCTAGTGGACAACAGTGGAGGTCCACAGCCGTCAGTCCAACCTCCAGGCCTGGTACCTTACTGGTCCTTCCCTCATGCCCAGGAGAGGGTAAGGGAGCAGGGCAGGGCCAGGGGCTGCAGGGGGGTTGGCTCCTGGAGCCTGGTTGTGGCTCTGCTGTTTCTACTGCTGCTGGTGTTTGGGGCTATGGGGCTGGGAGCCTACCAGATACACAGGCTACAGACTAAACTGAATGGGATACAACAGGTGAGGGGGTTCTGCTCAGTGTTTGGGTGGGGTTCTCCTAGAGCAAATCTGTTCTCTGATTTCTATTTGTATCAAAGGGTGCATCTCATCACTTTTGTCTCATAATGTTTGTTCTGTATGATATCATAACTTAATCTCTCCTTGCACCTTGATTGTGACCAATGGAAAGGGAGTGGGAGACTAGTGAGGGGTAGGTGACAAACAGACCGAGGAGGTAAAGGGTAGATTAATAAAGGTTTGACTGACTTTCGTGCAGGTTTTATTGCTGCCTCTGCATCTGAGACTTAAGTAGCAATGACATTAAAGACCGGAATCTGTTCAGAGTTGTGGTCACCAGTCCGGTAGTGCTACAGGAAATCCTTGATTCATATCAAAGAACTCGTTCAGAAAGGAGCAGATGTTCAGCGCAATATTTTTCTATAACCCTTAACAAAATGTAATTTAACATAACCTGTCTGTATGTTAACGTGATGTGGCATTGAGATAAATTTTTTCTTCTCATTTCACAGGAAGTTAACATTGAGAGTGAAGGTCATGCGCCTGAGAAGCTAGTGGGTGAGCTTCCAGAGACTGATCGAGACAGAGGGAAGAAGGCCAGCAGACCTGCAGCACATGTCATAGGTAAGTAAACTGGGGTGTGCAGGCTTTTGATCCAGCCCTTCGAAAAACACCTGATTCTAGTAATCGGCTGCTAATCAGGACCTTGATTAACTGAATCAAGTGTGCACCCCTGATGTACAGTAGGGACTGTAAAATCCAGTGCAGTCTCATGTCTAACCCCACTCTCCCTGTTGTCTCCCTTTGTGTCTATCGGGATGGTGGTCTGCAGATCAACGAGACTGGGTTCTACCACATCTACTCCCGGGTGCAGTTTGAGGCCAATCACTGTACCCCCACAGATGCCTTGGTTCACTCCATGTTTGTGAGGAGGCCCTGGAACTCCAAGCCTCTCACCCTGATAGAGGCGCACAGGGAGGGACACTGCAGCTCAGGCTCTAATGAGCGTGTCTGGACCTCTGGGAGTTACCTGGGCTCCACGTTGCAGCTGGAGAAGCAGGACTGGGTCTATGTGAACGTCTCCCACCCAGCCATGCTCAGCCACACTCATCATGCCAACTTCTTTGGACTCCATAAAATCTAGAGAACAGGATGACATCTGGAGTTGGTTTCAACTGATATTTCACTCAGAGAACCTTAGCACTAAAAATGTGGTATTTAGATTCCAGCTGCAGGTCTGAATGTATGTTCATTAGAACACAAAAATGTGCATGTTTGGGATTGTATATACGTCAGCAGGGATCCAATGTTCTATTCTAATATATATACAATATATATTTTTTTTAAGTTCAGACTTTTTTAGGTCTTTGTCAAATGTGATTGTAAATGTTCTGAGTATCCATGCCAGCAAACAGGAGGTTGATCAGTGTTCTTTTAATGTGGTTTTTGTTGTCCCTTCCATTTCGTTCTCTCAATCTGTCGCTCCCTCACTTCATCACTGTCTGCAGATTTCCAAGTGTATGGTTGAGCTGGTGCGGACATGAAACTAGGGTTAGGGTAGGGTTGCGGTATGAAAAGGGGTAAGTCAGACTGATTTCCAGTGATTAGTCAGAACTGTGGGGAATCGTGTTTCTATCGCTGAGCACCTTGGGGTCTGGCCCTGAATAACCTTAAATGCAATGCTCACTTTACTCTAAAGGGGGTCAGGGTATATAAGTGTCATTTTACCCACAAACGCAAGCAGACTTTCCCCTGTAATGCAGAGTTATGGGGATTATTGTGTAACATTGATGTACTGTACATAGCAACACAATAGTGAATGAGGGGGTACAGCCAGAGCAGGGCATAAACCGATGACTGTGTCCGAATACAGATACAGTAGGCTGTCATACTAATTTTGTCTTTGAAAACAGCTGATCAATTAGACATGGGGATGCGCAACCTAAATCAACGAATAGCGGGAAATTAAGAATTCTCAGTATGCGAAAATAGAATGTTTAATAGAATGAGTCATTTCGAAAATCATATGGTTTAAATGCCAGGGTACTATACTAATTTCAGCTCTAGTATTATTCGATGCACACTTTTCCACAATGCATTGGAAGAGGTGGACTGAGAGTGATGGGCCCTAGTTCTCTTCAAGTAGCCAACAACAAAACTAGGCTACTTAATTGGAAGATGCCCGAAGCTACTGCTGTGATTCTCATTTCCTTCATCAGAGCTTTTAAACTAAATACTAAACCATATTTTGATTTCTGAATGTGTGGCACCGGGGACTCGGGTGATGTCATGTTAATCAGGCCTTTTGATTTGAACATATGGATTGTTTTAGTTTTGTAAGCTACCTATTTAATTATTTAATTTATGGATCAAGCCTTCGCAGTCATTCTGAACTTGTTCCCAATGATCAGTCAGGGTAAGTTTGTTGATTCCAGCTGTTCTACTTAGTCAATCAGAAGCTGCTACTGCGTTGTGGCTGTGGCATACTGCATACTTTTTAGGGAGTGGCTCCTAATCCATGACTGGCTGCATTCCAAACACTTAAAAGACACACCCTATCCCCTCAGCCCTCAAATTAAGTGGACACATAAGGACGTATCATGACGTCTGATGAGTATACACTTGCAGGGCAAGGGGCAAGGGAGGAAGGAAAGATTTTAAATGGACCACCCTTGCTCGTTCATCCCACGATGATTGTGTTTTCAGCCACTGGTAGCTTTATATGTGCTACAGTCAGTTATGATTTCATGTCTACTTACATTAACTATATAATTAAGCAATAAGGCACGAGGGGGTGTGGTATATGGCCAATATACCACGGCTAAGGGCTGTTCTTATGCACAATGCATTGCGGAGTGCCTGGATACAGCCATTAGCCCTGGTAAATTGGCCATATACCACAAACCCCCGAGGTGCCTTATTGCTATTATAAACTGGTTCCTAAAGTAATTAGAGCAGTAAAAATATATGTTTTGTCATACCCATGGCTGTCAGCCAATCAGCATAGAGGGCTCGTACCACCCAGTTTATAATTATTAATATATGCCTACTGTATGATAGCTTGCAAATTAATTAGCTAACTAACGTTAGCCTGCATAGCTGGAACTTCTGAAGAAGGAACATTTTTTATTTCTTCAATTTCCAAAAACGAACCAAACAAAAACACAATTACTTTTACGTGTTTGTGCCGCTATGTGCATTAGTAGCACAATTTCTAACTTATTTACATTCGTTTTTACTTCTATGTTGATTTCTCCATATTGAAGTTGAGGATTTAAGTTTCGGCTGACTTTTCTTAGCAGATGTACAATCATTGCAAATTTAATTATGGAGCATTTCAGGCCCTGACGTGAACATAATTGTACACTCGCAAACTCGATCAAAAACGAGGGCTGATGGGCTTACGTTGCGAACTTCCCTTGTTTGGCTAATCGTTTGGTCCGATGTCCAAGATGGTGACAGGGATTCCCCCAAGGGCATAAGGCGAGAGTGTGCCTTTTATGAGTTTGGAACGCAGCCAGGATCTTTTATTTCTGAGGATCCAGGGTTCCGGTCTAGAAGCACGATTTTGACTGCTCCTACAGTTTTGCTTCAGTACTGCAGTTTAACTGACGTTAAAAGACAATTTCCATACACAGCCACACAGAGAAGTCAGATTAGAAAATTCCTAATAAGACACTTTAGTCATCACTTTTGTGCACAAAACATCCATTGAATTATTTGAATAATTGTCGCTGGGTCAGATATTTCTTATCACTAACAGCCGCAGATAAACATTTTATATTCATCCATGTCTGAGTGCTAGTGCATACAGTGGTGAGAACAAGTATTTGATACACTGCCAATTTTGCAGGTTTTCCTACTTACAAAGCATGTAGAGGTCTGTAATTTTGATCATAGGTACACTTCAACTGTGCGAGACGGAATCGAAAACAAAAATCCAGAAAATCCCATGATTTTTAAATAATTAATTTGCATTTTATTGCATGACATAAGTATTTGATCACCTACCAACCAGTAAGAATTCCAGCTCTCACAGACCTGTTCGTTTTTCTTTAAGAAGCCCTCCTGTCCTCCACTCATTACCTGTATTAACTGCACCTGTTTGAACTCGTTACCTGTATAAAAGACACCTGTCCACACACTCAATCAAACAGACTACAACCTCTCCACAATGGCCAAGACCAGAGAGCTGTGTAAGGACATCAGGGATAAAATTGTAGACCTGCACAAGGCTGGGATGGGCTACAGGAGAATAGGCAAGCAGCTTGGTGAGAAGGCAACAACTTGGCGCAATAATTAGAAAATGGAAGAAGTTCAAGATGACGGTCATCTTGAACTCTCCCTCGGTCTGGGGCACCATGCAAGATCTCACCTCGTGGGGCATCAATGATCATGAGGAAGGTGAGGGATCAGCCCAGAACTACACGGCAGGACCTGGTCAATGACCTGAAGAGAGCAGAGACCACAGTCTCAAAGAAAACCATTAGTAACACACTACGCCGTCATGGATTAAAATCCTGCAGCGCACGCAACGTCCCCCTGCTCAAGCCAGCGCATGTCCAGGCCCGTCTTAAGTTTGCCAATGACCATCTGGATGATCCAGAGGAGGAATGGAAGAAGGTCATGTGGTCTGATGAGACAAAAATAGAGCTTTTTGGTCTAAACTCCACTCGCCGTGTTTGGAGGAAGAAGGATGAGTACAACCCCAAGAACACCATCCCAACCGTGAAGCATGGCGGTGGAAACATCATTCTTTGGGGATGCTTTTCTGCAAAGGGGACAGGACTACTGCACCGTATTGAGGGGAGGATGGATGGGGTCATGTATCGCGAGATCTTGGCCAACAACCTCCTTCCCTCAGTAAGAGCATTGAAGATGGGTCGTAGCTGGGTCTTCCAGCATGACAACGACCCGAAACAGACAGCCAGGGCAACTAAGGAGTGACTCTGTAAGAAGCATCTCAAGGTCCTGGAGTGGCCTAGCCAGTCTCCAGACCTGAACCCAATAGAAAGTCCGTATTGCCCAGCGACAGCCCCGAAACCTGAAGGATCTGGAGAAGGTCTGTATGGAGGAGTGGGCCAAAATCCCTGCTGTAGTGTGTGCAAACCTGGTCAAGAACTACAGGAAACGTATGATCTCTGTAATTGCAAACAAAGGTTTCTGTACCAAATATTAAGTTCTGCTTTTCTGATGTATCAAATACTTATGTCATGCAATAAAATGCTAATTAATTACTTAAAAATCATACAATGTGATTTTCTGGATTTTTGTTTTACATTCCGTCACTCACAGTTGAAGAGTACCTATGATAAAAATGAGACTTCTACATGCTTTGTAAGTGGGAAAACCTGCAAAATCGGCAGTGTATCAAATACTTGTTCTCCCCACTGTAAATAACACAAGGGCAGACAAGTCGAAGATTGATAGAAAATATCCATATTTATTTTGTGTAGATCGATTAAATACATTTTTTTACTCATCAATTTTAGAATAAGGCTGTAACGTAACAAAATTTGGAAAACGTCAATGGGTCTGAATACTTTCTGAATGCACTGTAGTAATGACTATATGCCGTGGCAAAGCCAGGGGGAAATTCCCCTTTAAATAGAGAGGCAAGAATCTGAATGTAAACTGAGACCGTTTAGTTGCAGCTGCCAGACCACAGGTCTCTTGGGTGTTAGACTGATGAAAACACCTGTCTGTCTGTGCTGAATAACATGCCCCTGCCTCGCAACACCTGCACCTCTCAATGTGTTAAACACTCACTGGAGCTAAATAGTTACTGTAGGTATAAAAATAAATAAAATCCAGAATTGTGTGAGCTAATGAGCATGTGTGCAAGTGTCCGTGTGCTTGTTTGTTTAAATATGTGTTTGGACCTGCATGTGTGGGTGGTCATGGGAGTCAATGCATGCAGGTGTGAATGTGTGTGGGGGAATTAAATCTGCATCAGGGGCCGACAGGCCCAATCTAGTCTCCCCCATAACCCACACTCCGTCCCCTGTGACAGTCACACGGGAAGTTAGAGCAGCGTTAGAGAAACACTTTTTTTCTCTGAGGTCTGGCTGTCATACACCCCTCAGTGTTTTCACACTGTGTGTGTGTGTGCGGGTGTGCATGCGTGCAGTGCAGGAGAGGCAGATGTTAAAGCTGCAATATGTATATTTTTGGATGACCGTACAGAATTCACATATAAATGTTAAAGTCTAAGAAGCAGTAGATCTGTTATTTTTAAGTTTAGTTTTTGCATCTTTTACTTTCGGTTTTGTACACTAGCTTCAAACAGCTGAAAATATAATATTTTTGGTTATTGAAAATATATTTCACAGCGATTTACATGGTACAATGATTATCTACACTTGTTTTGTCAAATAAACAGAAATTAGGCAAACTATTAGAATTTTAGCAACCAGGAAATGGCGGGGTATTTCTGCATATTGCACCTTTTGCAGCACTGCCTCTGCATTTGTCACGATTGGGTGTTAAAGCAGACCAAGGTGCAGCGCAATAATAGTTCGACATGGTATTTATTAGAGGAAACACTCAAATATAGAAACTCAAAAATGACGACTTATACAATTTCCAAAAAGGACATACAACTGGGCCCCGGTGGGGTAGACTACTCCGGCCATGGAGCGGGGAAGACAACCGGGCCCGGACTGGGCACCGGTGGGGCAAACGGCTCCGGCCATGGAGCTGGGCAATCCACCGGACCGGGCACCAGCGGAGCAAACGTCCCCGGTCCTGGAGCGGGGCAAAGAACCGGGCCTGGACTGGGCACCGGTGGGGTAAATGGCTCCGGCCATGCAGCTGGGCAAACAACCGGGCCCGGACTGGGCACCGGTGAGGTAAACGGCTCCGGCCATGGAGCTGGGACAACAACCGGGCAACAACCGTAATAGTTCGACATGGTATTTATTAGAGGAACCACTCAAATTAATTACAAACAAACAAACAAACAAACAAACAAACAAACAAACAAACAAACAAACAAACAAACAAACAAACAAACAAACAAACAAACAAACAAACAAAGATGTAACCAACATGTCACACACTTACTTGAACCGTGACTGGAGGAATAACGACCCACACAAAAGTGAAGGACATACAAACATATATAGGATCCCTAATTAGAGACAATGCGGTGCAGCTGCCTCTAATTAGGGATCCAACCCAAAACCCTCACAGAAACAGAAAGAATAGAAACTGTCAGACTCTGACCATAGCTACATAGAGAAGCAAATAGGCTTCTCTATGGCCAGAACCTGACAGCATTCATCTCACTGCAGTTGCAAAGGGGCCAAGCTTTTACAATAAAACACATATAGAGTAGCATACATCATACTCAGGATGCTAAAAAGACATAGGAGAGTATGTTGCTATTCATGATGAAATTCAGTGTAATTGATTATATTGTAAAACTTCTCATTAGCATTCAAGGATAACACTAACCCTAGCTTCATGTCCACACCCCAGTTAAATTCTAACCCTAGACATAATCCTAACCTTAACCCTAACCCTAGCTTCATGTCCATGCTCCAGTTCAATTCTAGCCCTAGCCATAATCCTAACCTTAACCCTTAACCCTACTCTAACATCAGCTGTAAGGGAGTCAGAGACTCACATTCTATCTGACATTCAACCCTGAACCTGTGGTATCAACCAGCTTGTTGAGTAGACTATTTTATCCAATGTAACTTGTATTATTACATTAACACACACATACACACAGTATACGTTGCCTATGCAGGAATCAATACCAGACACACCACTGTAGATTATTCTGTTTGTGCCATCATCCCACTCCTTGACATGGTCAGGAGTTGACATGATGGCAACGAGAGATCTGGGACCAGGCTAGCTGTAGATGTGACCAACCAGGTTAATAATTCAGGTTGTCTGCATGCCTAAAGATCATGGTAGCTCTCTGAGCTAAAGCCTAGGCATTAACTCTGGGAGCTAACACATGTCTTCACATCTATAGGTGGCATAAAACTCAACTGAAATAATTCACTTTATTTATAGTTAAATATGCCATGCTGCCATTGACATAGGGTAGAGTGGGATACGTTGAGCCGAAGGAGTAAGTTGACCCTCCCTTGTTTCTAGGAACTCATACACAAAATGAATAATTTGCCCAAATATAGGAAGAGGCCATAATTTCATGGTTTTCACCAAAACTGATTTTCACCAAGTCAAATTAATTGATTGTATTAGAGGTTTCATGATGCTTGTATCTAAACCAAAATAGATCATTTTAACATTGTTTTATACATCAGTTGGGATCTCTATAAGCTTAATTATGAGGTTCTAAACCTAGTATGAAAGCGCATCCTTGTAGCTGTGTGGGCTAATATACTGTATGTTTCCATTGGGGTAAGTTGAGCTAATGGTTGCACCAATGGCAAGTTGAGCAAATGCAAGTGTTTTCTTCCCAGGCGTAATGCAAAGCATTATTGCTGGGATATGAGGTAACAACAGGGCCTGGCTCATGTTTAAAGTACAAAGTGTTTGTTAGGTGTTAAGCTTGCGTTAAAAGATGCTTAAAATTATTAAAAGACAAAAAAGCGATTGTTTGTGTTGAATTGTGTTTGTGGAATAAATATAAACATGGTTTAAAAAAGGTATTGGTAATATTTCATTCAGAACAACATTTGTAGACTGCTTAACTTACCCTGTCCCATGGCTCAACTTACTCCATACCCAGGGAAAATTGTGCTAAGAGACCACTTTTTTTGGACAAGCTATGTTAGTTTTTTTACTGTAATGTTTACATTAATTCTGATTATTTCCAGGGATACACCACATCCTGAAATATATGTAGATGTCTTTGTTAGAAAGAGTACTATATTTCCCTTGACGGAGGGATGCTGAATGTAAAACAAATCACAAGTCTGCCATTGACATCGATGCACAATTATGTACCTAATTTACTCAAGGATTTGAGATGGGTATATATAAGCTATAGCTCCATCTAGTGTCCACTGTATTACTTTCACCCAGTCCTGTCAGATCTGTGAAGGAAGAAGGCAGGGATCAAACAGCACAGAAATGAAATTATCAACATGTATTGATCACATCTTTACTAATGCTGCAGAAATTTGCTTTAAAGCAGTATCCAAATCTGTTGGATGTAGTGATCACAATATAGTAGCCATATCTAGGCTGGGCCTTATATAGTGTATAAGAGGTCATACAATAGATAGATAGGTACTTTATTGATCCCTGGGGGGAAGTTTCTTTGTCAAGCAGCTACGAAAAACACAGGGCAGGTGCAAAATGCCAGAACAAAACACACAAAAGACAGATACACGATACATGATACATAGAGCGGCAGTATGAAAAGTATAAAAATACATGAAGTCTGGAGTGCAAAAAGCTTTAAAAAGGCATTGCATAGTATGAGTGAATAACTGAATATGTACACCATACATTGTTATAGAAAAAATTATACAATTATTGCAAGTTGATATAAAAAAAATATATGTGTGCATGGTTAACTATACTATACAGGTCGATGGCAGAGAAAGATACATAAATAGCTAAATGTGCGTATGATATAAGTGAGGGTAATAATAGTTTACTTAATATACAGTCTGGTTAAATGTACAGGTTAATTAATATTTGCATGGTTAAATGAACTGTTCAGGTAAATGACAGGAAGAGTTACTTAAATAGCTAAATGTGTGAATGATATAATTTAGGGTAATAATAATAATTCCCTTAAAATACAGACCTTAGAACAGGGTTTAATTACAGATAAATGCACGTATTGCACATTCAATATACTAAATTCATTTTTTTTTAAAAGATACTACTGACAGGATACTAATATACAGTCCTGAGTGAATGACTACGTAAGTTCAGTCCAAGAATGACTTACAATATTGCATGTGATATGATATAACAACTGTACATGAATATGTATATACAGACCTGAATGAATGAGTGCTGAATGAATAAGTCCTGTGTGAATGAGTGATAACAGACCAGAGAGTTACTCACGGATGGATGGATGCGTAATTGTTAAACTAGGTCCTAACACCCCAACAGTTCCAGGTCGATGTTGCCGACGGCACAGCACCCAAGTGAGGCATTAAATAGTATAATAGCCGCCGGCAGGAAGGACCTCCGGTAGCGCTCTCTGGCACACCGTGGTGGGATAAGTCTGTGCCTGAAGGTACTATTTTGTAGTGATTCTTATGTTGATGATGTAAAGAATATTGCTGGTCTGTGGTGTGTAATGAGGAGTAACCAGACGCTGCACTTGACACATTTATGAAATTCCTTATTCCAGTTACTAATAAGTATGGAGCCATTAAGAAAATTACTGTAAAAACTGTTAAATCCCCTTGGATTGAATTCAAATAAAAAATTGTATGGTTGAGAGGGATGAGGGATAAGTCTGGCATCACAACCGATTGGCAAACGTACTGCAAATTGAGAAATCATGTGACTAAACTGAATAAAAAGAAGAAGAAACTATACTATGAAACAAAGATAAATGATATAAAGAATGATAGTAAAAAGCTTTGGAGCACTCTTAAAAAAACTACTGATATTGCCAACTACTTTAATATTTTTTTAATTGTCAAGATTAGCAAATTTAGGCATGACATACCAACAAAAAACGTTGATAGTACACATCCAAGTTATGAAAGACAAGCATTGTAATTTTGAATTCCGTGAAGTGAGTATGGAAGAGGTGAAAAAATTATTGTTGTCTATCAAAATTACTGAGGATAATAGCGACGATATTGCCACTCTTATTTGCCATATCTTAAATTTATGCCTCCTAGAACGTGTGTGCCCTCAGGCCTGGAGGGAAGCAAAAGTAATTCCACTAACTAAGAATAGTAAAGCCCCCTTTACTGGCTCAAATAGCCAACCAGCCTGTTACCAACCCTTAGTAAGCTTTTGGAAAAAATTGTGTTTGACCAGATACAATGCGATTTTACAGTAAAGACTTTCAGCATGATTATAGGGAAGGACATTCAACAAGCACAGCACTTACACAAATTACTGATGATTGGCTGAGAGAAATTTATGATCAAATTGTGGGGGCTGTTTTGTTAGACTTCAGTGAGGCTTTCGGCATTAACTGCTGCTGTGTTATGGCTTTACACACCCTGCTATATTGTGGATAAAAAGTTACCTGTCTAACAGAACACTGTCTAACAGAACACAAAGGGTGTTATGTCGATTAAGGCATCCCCCCGCACCTCTCTGATTCAGAAGGGTAGGGTTAAATTGGGGCGGCAGGTAGCCCAGTGGTTAGAGTGTTGGGCCCGTAACCAAAAGGTTGCTGGATTGAATCCCTGAGCTGACAAGGTAAAATATATGTTGTTCTGCCCCCAGTTAACTCACTGTTCCTAGGCCATCATTGAAAATAAGAATTTGTTCTTAATTGACTTGTCTAGTAAAATAAAGGTAAAATAAAAAATGTGGAAGACACATTTCAGTTGAATGCATCAGTTGTACAATTGACCAGTATCTGCCCTTTCCTTTCTTTAATGGAAGCCTCTTCAACATAATCTGGAATTCCCCAGGGCAGCTATCTAGGCCCCTTACTTTTTTCAATCTTTACTAATGACATGCCACTCTCTCTCTCTCTCTCCCTTCCACCTCTCCCTCCCTCCCTCCCTCCCTCCCCCCTTTAAAATACCCTTCTTCTACAGCTTCACTCACCCTCCTGCAGGCTCAGATCCAATGCACCCTCAGCTTCAGGAAGAACACCCTTCTGCTGTGCTTTCTCAATAATGATCTACAGGTCAGTACAGTTTTACTGCAATGTCTGGAATTTCCCTGTATGTATGATGCCCAGACCGAGAGCCTTATCTCTCTCCTCATCTGCCCTCCCACTTACTTTACATTTCACTGAAACTAACTTCTTTGATAATAACATTGGAAATGTAAGAGATTCTCAAGTACTCTGGTATTTTTTGCTGTTTGGGGTTTTAGGCTGCATCAGCTGATATAAAAATGGTTTTATAAATACATTTGATTGATTGATACTGTTTACTCCATAACAGCTCAACTGAAACACGGTTATTAAGACGGTTAGTGATTATGGTACTGAGATATATGGAGTTTTGTGTGTGTGTGTGGGGTGGTGTGTGTGTGTGTGTGAGAGGGAGAGAGAGAGAGAGAGAGAGATAGAGAGAGAGATTTAGAGCGAGATAGAGAGAAACTGGCTGTGGTTCTGACAGGTTAATATACTGTGACTTTAGGTAACCTTTGCAACTGACCAGGATTCCAGTAGTCCCACCACACCACTCTCGCTTTGTAGGTTCTCACAGTCATATCAACCCTGGGTCTGTGGCTGGCCTGAGAGATGAGATAAGATCTGAGAAGGAGAGATGAGGTATTTGTTTTGTGTTTAGTTTTTTCCTTCTTGATTCTTCTCTTTATTTATTCATTATTTAATGTTTTATGTTGCTCCTGCTTAGGCTACTGCTTGTATAGAATATAATTAAAGAAATAATTGTTCACAAAAAAAAGGAGAGAGGGAGAGATAGAGAGTAGAAGTGAGGGGAGAGAGAAAGAAAAGGTGAGATAAGAGCGAGATGAGGTGAGGTATAGGGGGAGAGAAAGTGAGATGAGGGGGAAAGGCACCTGTTTCAGATTTCCTCATCAAGTCCTAATCTTAGTCAAGGCTTTCTTCAGAGAGAGAGATGGATATCTGGGCATGTTCTGACATTGGTTACCTTTATGGTATATAAATATAAAATATTACAGGTCTGTATCCAACCCTCCATCAATCATCAATGTTTTCCTGACATAGATGTGGGGGCAGTGCAGGAGTAGCAGTTTCCTAACTAATGTCTCTGTTTGCTCGAACTTTCACACACACGCGCGCGTATTGGTCATTTTAGGAGCTGAAACTGTCACCAGTGATCAATCCTATTTTAGAAACTGAAAACATGAAACAGATTAGAAGAGTTGATGTGTTGCTTTTTTAGGCTGCGGGGGATGTTTTCCAGTCACTCCTCTTGTGCCCACTCGCCGGTTTATAAAACACAGAGTCGAGACGCGCACTGAACATTCTGACAGGCGCGCGATGATGATCACTATTGTATGTAGAATAAATATAGGCTACATAAAATGCGATATAATATATTAGTTTAGACTGGAAAAGACAGGTAAAAGAAGACAAAAATAAGCCTAATATTATACAGTGTATCAAGACATTGTACAAACCAGTAATGGATGGAGAGGTTCAAGTTCGGGCGCACAGGCCCAGGAGAGGCTGGAGGCTCGCGGTGGTCCTGTCTGTTCAGAGCGGACTCGTGGCACTTAGTTTGGCTCTGAGCTTCTACTGCTTCTATCTCGAGCGTCAACGGGTGAGTATAGCTACAAGCCAACAGTGATTTTATTTATGCAAGCTTAAATCTGTTATCTTTTTGAATAACCAAAAAGATCCAGAGAACTCGGCACACAGACATACAATCAAAGTGTATTAGTCACGTTTAGCCTACAGTAGAGGTTCCCGAAGTGCGGTCAGCGGAGGTACCGCTGCCAATGTCTTTTATGAATATTGCTAGCAACAACACATTAAACGAATTTTGGACGAGCGATAGGCCCATGTGGAAAAAGTTTAGAGGGTGCAATACAATACAATATAATACAACGTAATATTATTCATCCACAATGTATGTTTTTAACCCTTTGATGCACAACATGGGCCTGGGAAGCTTGCAGGGATATTGGTAATCCATCAATTTAAATTTTTTCAACTCAATTATTCCCCACAAAAATGTTGTTTTGAACATAAATGCACTGTAATTGAAGCTTTAAAACTGCAAATGGCACACTGACCCATGGCAAGAAATTAACTTTAAAATTGAAACATTTTCTCTCTGATGCCAGATTAGTCTGACCATGCACAGCAGAAGTCATAGTACAACTGCTTGTACACTATTTTTATCACACTTTAAAGTAGGAGTTGTTCTGATATTATGAGGGCGTCCCTGATGAATTTGCTATTAAGAAAATGTGTCCCTCACAAAAAGGTTTGGGAAGCCCCTGGCATTTCATATTATTCTGTTGTAAATCCGAGGCACTCCATTTAGTATGATATGTTACTTTTCGTAGGGTAAGTATTCATTTGTGGATGTCCATCACCAATTTCATATGAAATGTTATGAAATACAATTCGTATTATATGTTACGAATTTACAAAACATACAATATGTTACAAATTTGAAAACGTATGATATGTTATGAATTCTATGGGTACATATCATCCAAATTTGTGTGTCCTGGATTTCCGTTTACTATGTTACGTCTAGTCTATAAGACCAGGCTGGGCCTACAGGATACAGCAGGTGTAAACCGTAAGGTCAAATGCTTAGGCTACACCTGCAATTTTCGTTGATACAATGGGAAAATAAAAAGCACTTCTCTTTACCTCACATCACAAACAAATAAAAATACTATTGAGAAGCTACTGTTAGTGTTGAACTAAGTCAGTAGCCTACTTACTTACTTTACAAGTTAAGGAGAATAGAATTTCCATAAACCTACTACACCGCTAGATGTCGTTATAACCCCTACCACAGCAGAGCGTGCAAACTAATCACAAACAAGCAAGCATAGCAAGTTAAACATATCTTATCTGTCAGTTTTTATATACATGTGAATATAAGGATACATATGATGTGGACTGTTGTGGTTAGAATGATGGTATCATAGTCATCATCATTAACTACCAAGAGATTAACTGGTTTGTCCAATAATCTAGATAAAAGTTGCCCTTATGCACAGATCTAAGACCACCTTACCCGCCCCCAATCCTAACCATAATCATTAGAGGGTGAAACTCTAAGATTACCTTAGATCAGTGCATAGGGGCAGCTTCCTCCCACTCCCCCATACAGACCACAAGACTCCCCAGTGCTCTGTGACCTTTCTGACAGGATGTCAGGGAGACATAAAATATGTCCCTTACTAAAACATTGACTCACTAAACACTAATAACAGGACAGCAGGACGGACAACCACGTACGTGTGTGTGCATGTGTGTGTTTTGTTTTCTAACGGTGTGTGTTCTACAGTTCCAGGGGTCTGAGAGGCTGGAAAAGAGTGAGCATGAGATCTATATCTTTGTCTCTATTGCATGTGAGTTATCACATTGTGTCTCATTACACTAGGCGTAAATACATATGTAAATACCTAGGCCATAACAGTAAGAGGAATGCATTATAGCAGCTGAAGAATATGTTATAACATGAAAGTCATGCAGGAGGTTAGTTATCCTGAATACACCTTATGATTACTCACTCTCTCTCCCCTCTCTCCCTTCCTCCCAGCCTCTCCAGTCAGACCAGGCAGTAAACCAGTGAGTTTTTTTAAGAACGATGTTGGCCATAATATGAGTCTCAGCAATGATAGTGAGATCCAGGTTGGCTGTATTGGTCCTTACATGCTGTACATAGACGTCAGCTGTGAGTGTCTGGAAGGGCAGGCAGGCAACGGTACCCTGGCGCTGAGGATGGGGGGTCAGGAGCTGGCCAGCTTCAGCCTGCAGGCCACAGAGGAGAATTGTAAGGAGTCTCTCCTCCTTCACCAGACGGTGTACCTCAGGAATGGAGAGAAGACCACTCTGCACTTCACCTCGAAAGACAAGGAGGAGAACTTGGTGGTGAAGAAG
The DNA here is from genome assembly GCA_023634145.1 of Thymallus thymallus. Lineage (NCBI taxonomy): Eukaryota > Metazoa > Chordata > Actinopteri > Salmoniformes > Salmonidae > Thymallus > Thymallus thymallus. Next base: position 14,755,647 of record CM042393.1, on the reverse strand, counting down.
CTGACACTGGGACTACACTACATGCTGGGGATGCAATGTCAACACTGAAGGGCTGGGGACAACATGCACACACACACGCAAACACACACACACACACACACACACACACACACACACACACACACACACACACACACACACACACACACACACACACACACACACACACACACACACACACACACACACACACACACACACACACACACACACACACACACACACACACACACACACACACACACACACACCGTTGAACAAGAACATGTAAGAATTGTTTTAAAGATGATATTCAGGGAATGATGATGAATGTATAAATGATGCAAATCTTTATTTTCGTTGATATGATATCAACTGACATTTCATGAACTTTCATGAAAATTATCATTCCATTGGTCTTTATAGTAGATACTATAGTAGTGGATAAGGTGCATGGGTTTTCGGTTTCATGCAACTTTTATAGTAATAATTTATTTTATTTAATGCCAATAAATCATAGTTTATGTATATTGTATGTGGAGGAAATCTAGACACTGATATTTTGTATGCATTTGTTGTCTTTATTGTCATATTGTGTCAATTGTGAGAATAATACTTTTTTATGTCTTCAGAATGTGTGTTACATCAGAGTACTACTGTATTTCCTGTACCTGATCACTGACTGTTAAATTAGTATCAGTTTACACTCTTGCCTCATTGTTTACTTTAATCTCTTTCTCTCTCTCTCTCTGTTGGGTTTCGTCACCATTGCACTCACCAGTCAGTGTACAGACAGATGTATTGTATATGATTCCTGTGAAAGTGAAAGCAACTATACTGTTTTTATTGGTTTTGGCTGCCGGTGGAGTCTGACTGTGGAACAGAGACCATACTGGTCTGACCTGTACTAGTCTGACGTGTACTTTGCAGTTACTCTATTAAGCTTGTTGCTGTTGTGACCTTAATGCACCTCTAATTTTTATAATGGAAACCCTTTGTGTACCCTTTTTGATTCATAAATAAAATAAGATGGAGCCTCTGTTTCACTGATGTCTCAGCTGAGTGTTCTACAGTGTATACACACACATACAAACAGGCAACTCCACATGAGAGGGTCAGCCTGGACAGCTGTAGTTGCACAATTTTCATGGCACAATGCAAGTAGGTGTTACCTGGGATATGCGATATTCTGCCAGACCTTTAAGATAGATAGATAGATAGATAGATAGATAGATAGATAGATAGATAGATAGATAGATAGATAGATAGATAGATAGATAGATAGATAGATAGATAGATAGATAGATAGATAGATAGATAGATAGATAGATAGATAGGTACTTTATTGATCCCCTAGGGGGAAATGTCTTCATTTCTTTATTTTCATGCTGGACCTGAGTTTTGAACCGGCAACCCTCTGGTTACTGGCCTGCTGCTCTAACCTCTCGTAAGGGAGAAATGCCTACCATGACTGATAAGACAGTTTCCCAGGGAATATCAAACATGTCATGTGGTATTCACAGAGGCCACTCATGTCCCATGCTCCAGTCCAATCAACTTTATCTACCACCTCACAGCTTCTCCTCATCATCCCTCAGATCCTAAATTCTGACTCAAACTCTCCTATCATCTCACCCTATGGACATAGATATTATACAATATAATTCTAATCAAAGAAAATCCAACAAGCGTGGGCGGTAGGCTTCCATGTAAATGTAAAGCAAGCGACTCAGTCAGCAATACAGTCACAATACTGGCCAAGTCAAAAAGTCACACATTAAACTGACATGGAATATTTTCACTAAAACACCAGCACAAACCTAAAACATGAGCGTGCTCCTTGAATTATTAAAGTAATATTAATCATTGATTTTAAACATTATATATGAGTGGGCTCGGTGAGGTTCCAATATTTGCTATTCTCAAGAAGTATTCCTCATCATCATATGTCTTATCCTATTACTTCTACATGGGATTAGTTAATGTTCGGCACACAAATGCATAACCTTTGAACAGAACAGAGGATCCTCAGGGGGCCAAGAGTTTTACCTGGACAGGTTTGTATGTATGTATGTGACTTTTCACACCTGTGTCTATTAATAGCATTGAGGGGGTGTTTTTCCAGGGTTTCCTACCCGTTTCCTCTGCCTGCAGGTAATCAAGCCTGTGTCAGATGGAATTTCCAAACCTGCAAACAGTTCTTTTATTGTTTTCAATTTTCCAGGTGTGGCAAGGAGATTTGTTGTTACTGTTGGTTCTTATTACCTTTCATCATTTGTCACCTTTGTCAGCATGGCTATGTTTTATTCTGGCTGTTCCATGGTAGTGCATGATGAAATGGTACAGATGTAGGATCTTAATTTGATCACCCTGTTGCAAGAGAGCTTTCCTGCAATGAAGGGAATTTAAAATGTGTGTATTTTTTAGGTTTAGAAAGTTTCTGAAGTTTTTAATTTCCACTTTGAAATGTCATTGAAAAAATATGCAATTTTGAATTGAATTTGAATTTTAGTTTACTTCCTGAATTGACTGTCTTCAATCAGGTTGAAGACCTGGTCCCAGTCTAGCACTTCATTTATGGCTTAAAAACTTTTATTGACAATTTCGACACTTTTTGGAAATAAAGAATGTCTACAGAAATGATGGACTCCTGCCAAATAGCCTATCTCCCATCCTATCTAAGCATTATCATTGTAAAGTTATCTATACTGCCAGGGGTGTTGTCAGTTGTTGTCAGGCTCTGACCAGAGGGAAGCCTTTGGGCTTATTCAATGGTTTATGGTCAGGGCCTGACAGGGGTCATCTAGAATAGTCTTTTTAGGTTTTGTGTTGGTTCCCAATTAGAGGCTACATTGCGTTACCTCTAATTGGGGAACCTATTTAGGTTGCTCATTTTCTCCACTTGTGATGTGGTTGATTGTTGGGTGCGAGTTCCTTTGTTTTGGGCTCACACTTGCATTTATGGTATCCTGTGTTTCATGTTTGTTGTTTTTCAAGTTTGCATCTAAATAAAATATGCAGAATTTAAGTAGCGCTGCGCCTTGGTCAATTATTGGACGGATCCGTGACACTTGTACCCATTTGTTGGAACTTAATCTGCGGATGATACTATTAATATTGTATTGCCCCGACTGTTGGTCTGGCTGTGTCAAAACTACAGTCAGATGATACTATTAATATTGTATTGCCCCGACTGTTGGTCTGGCTGTGTCAAAACTACAGTCAGATGATACTATTAATATTGTATTGCCCCGACTGTTTGTCTGGCTGTGTCAAAACTACAGTCCGATTTTTAGAGCTATGTAGGAATCCTTTGCCGATTTAAAACTTGTGCTTAATACGGGCAAAACAAAATACATGTTGCTTTTAAAATCTGGTAAGTATGTTTCAGATGAACTACATGTTAACTCATTAGTTGGTTCTCCAATCGAACGTGTTCCTGCATATAAATATTTAGGCATTTGGATTGATATGGATTTGATGTTTAAAAAACGTACCGATGAGCTGGTTAAGTAGCTAAGACTTAAAGTTGGGTTTTTCTACAGAAACAGATGGTGCCTTTCTCTAAGCAGTAGGAAGCAGATTATTCAGTCAACCTTATCTGTTCTTGATTATGGTGATATTATTTATCAAAGTACAGCTGCTACTACTCTTCAACCTTTGGATGCCATTTCCCATAGTGCCCTTTGTTTTGTTACAGGTGACAGTTTTGATACTCATCAATACATCCTGTATCAAAAGGTTGGCTGGACTTCGCTAAAGACCCGTAGATCTCAACATTACTCCCTTATTATTTACAAGTCCCTACTTCATAAACGTCCATCTTATCTAACTTTGCCGTTCAAGTATACACAGTATAACATATTCTTACATATTCTTACCTCGTTGTTGATTCATATCCATTGAATTGTGTCCAATTCTTAATAATGGATAACGTGTCAAATAACACAGCCATTTGCACAAATATGAAAAGATATGGTATCATCATAAAACAATATAAATTTAGATCATAAAGGGAGAAACCTTACCTTACATTGAGGAGATCATTACAAGTGCCTGCACCTGCTGTCCTCTCAAATTCAAAGAAAAATATTTCATTTGGGCAGTTAGGTAACTGCAAGAACCCTCATGAACTAAATAGGTTCCTCAATGAACCTCACCTCCTGGGGTTCTTGGAAGAACCTTTTGGGGGCATTTTTCAGTGCCAAGAACCCTAAGGGTTTTCAAGGAACTTTGAGGATCTTAGAATAACCCTTGTTGAACCCCTAATTTGAGTTGCCTATTCCATTCACAGTATTGGTTAAATCTTGAGGTTCCTAGGGTCTCCACCGAGCTAGGTAAATCTGCTTTTAGTATTAATGCACTGTATAGCTGGAACAAAATTCAAAATACATTTAATGATGTTCTTGACGTTCTGGTGCCGTTTGGGCAATTTAATGTATTGATTGGTAACTTATTTGTCATGTTTTATTTGTGCTTCCAATGACTGTGTTTTTGAATTTTAACATACTGTATATACACTGAGTGTACAAAACATTAGGAACACCTTTTTAATATTGAGTTGCACTCCCCTTTGCCCTCAGAACAGCCTAATTTCGTCTGGGCATGGAGTTTACAAGGTGTCGGAAGCATTCCACAGGGATGCTGGCCCATGTTGAATCCAACACTTCCCACAGTTGTGTCAAGTCCTACTGCTACATTCTCTGTCAATGACATTTGTAAAACACTGAATCACTGACATCACTGGTGCCAAATAATGAATTACTGAATTGTGAAATGTGCCAAACACATGCATCAAATATTCTATTATGATAACCATTAAGTAATATAATATCAATAAAGTAAACAGTCCTTATCTAACCCCCTAAGGTCTATGTCCCCTCCCCGGCGAAAATCGAATTAGCATAATAAAAAATAAAAAAATATATATACAGCGGGTGAAATAAGTATTGAAAACGTCACCATTTTTCTCAGTAAATATATTTCCAAAGGTGCCATTGACATGAAATTTTGGTAACAACCCAAGTAATCCATACATACAAAGAAACCAAAACCAAACCAAAACCAAACCAAAACAAATAAGTTCAGAAATTAAGTTATGTGTAATAATGTGAAATGACACAGGGAAAAAGTATTGAACACATGAAGAAAGGGAGGTGCAAAAAGGCATGGAAAGCCAAGACAACAGCTGAAAACTATCAGTAATTAAAAAGCAATCCAGCCCCGTCAGTGCAAATGACAATCATTTCACCATAAATTTGCCTCGACCAGGTGCTCCTCGCAAGATTTCTGACAGAGGAGTGAAAAGAATAATCAGAAGAGTTGTCCAAGAGCCAAGGACCACTTGTGGAGAGCTTCAAAAAGACCTGCAATTAGCAGGTACTGTTGTCTCAAAGAAAACAGTAAGTAATGCACTCCACCGCCATGGCCTGCACAACATTTGGAAAAGCCAGTGAAATACTGGGAGAATATAGTGTGGTCAGATGGAAGCAAAATTGAACTGTTTGGATGTCATAATACACACCATGTTTAGAGGAGAAATGGCACTGCACATCACCCTAAAAACACCATACCAACAGTGAAGTTTGGAGGTGGGAACATCATGGTGTGGGGCTGCTTTTCAGCAAATGGTACTGGCAAACTTCACATAATTGAAGGAAGGATGAATGGGCAAATTTACCGAGACATTCTTGACAAAAATCTGCTGCCATCTACCAGGATGATGAAGATGAAACGAGGGTGGACATTTCAGCAAGACAATGATCCAGTAAGAATAAGTGTGTTCAATACTTTTTCCCTGTGTCATTTCACATTATTACACATAACTAAATTTCTGAACTTATTTGTTTTGGTGTCTTTGTATGTATGGATTACTTGGGTTGTTACCAACATCTGGTGAAAATGTCATGTCAATAGCACCTTTGGAAATATATTTACTGAGGAAAATGGTGACGTGTTCAATACTTATTTCACCCCCTGTATATACACCACCTCTGCTTGTGTAACCCTTCTGCATCTGCGATGAAGGTGTCAGAGCTAGAGCCGTCTTTTTCAGACCATGAGACATCCCATCAAATACTTCTTAAATAATTTTTTTTGATACTTCAAGGGGTCTTAAAATGTAAAATCAAAAAGCAAAATGATCCTTGCTATGACCTTCCTAAAACAATTCTATATAGCTAAGTGTTCTTCCTATTGACATGAATGTGGTGTCATATTAAAGAAGAGGTTGTGCTCTTTAAAAATAAGTTAACTTGTAATTGTCATTTGTTTTTAGTTGTTTAGCTATGTTTGTTTGTTTGAAATGTGTAAGAAAATTTGATTTCTCAAACAGCCTAATTCATACTCTTAGAGGTGCTCCCACAATAATGTGATTTGTACCGCGTACAAACGTACAAAAGTAAAAGTATTGGATTCTTCACACACCACACTAATCCCACTACCTTTTCAAGTTTTTTTTTATTATATCAAAACAAGCGTTACTTTTATACAGGTGTGTGTGTGCATTTACAGAATTGATATATACAGTGTATATATATATATTTTTATATATATATACACTTCATTGAAAGGATATATTGCCATACAGTGTTCAGGATATTAGTGTTGGGAAAGTAGAAAGTAGAGGTTCTCTTAATGAGTTTATTAACATGATCACTGCAGTAAAAATATGCTTTCAAGGAGTTGTTAACACCTGTAACAGAAATAGCTCCCTGGCAGTCATTAACAGTTTTCTTCCTCTTTCTTTGTGCATATGCAAGTCATGTGCCAGTTTGTAGGCGGGCCAAAGAGAAGACTATAAAGTGTAGTGCGTGGGCGGTAGGGAGAATTCCCGGGTTCCCTCTGTTCACTCCTCCAGTCTCTATTACCATGCTGTCTGGCTGGCTGGCTGGGGGCCGGACTCGGGATCCCTGCCTTATGTGTGTGGGAAGAAATTGGTTATAAATATGGAGCTCCCTCGATCAATAAGGAACACAGTCAGAACTGCCAGTCAGCCAGATAGACACACAACTCACACACAACAGAATGGAGATACAGGTAGACACACAGGTGTGCTCGCAGGTAGACTTACAGATGGACAAACAGACAAACAGACAGATGGAAGCCCATGTGTTCATTCCAGGGCCCCCCTCACCTACAGCCATCCACCTCTGGTCCAGGTGTGTAACAGTGATGGGGCTCGTGATCATGGTTCTGTGCGTGGGGTTGTTGTGTTTCTGCATTGGGTTCTACACCCAGATAGCCACACAGGTAAGGACACGTGTGTATGTGTATGTGTATGTGTGTGTGTATGTACAACTTTTCCAAAGTCTCATCACTCTCTCTCTCTCTCTCTCGCGCACTCTTGCTCTTTCTCTCTCTCTGCCACTTTAGGGAACTGGACAATCACATAGTACAGAGAAATTCAACCAGACCTTCAAACTTCAAGGTGAATACTTCTATCTTTATTCTCCAATGATCTTTAGTATTGTGTACATCCTTTATGCAAGTGTATGTTAACAGTCTCTCAGTGCAATTAAAAAAGGTAGACACAGCAATAGATTTGTTCTGGTTATAACAAGAACAACGGAGTATCCAATGCACACATGAACATTCATTCCATTATGAATTTGCACTTGCAGAACAAAAAATGGAATCAAAGTTGGTAATTTTCTTTCCCAGTGTGCAGCTTGGTAATTGTAAGTGTATTTCCTCTGTCTCCAGAGGGCAAAACGTCAGTAGAAATACCAGATGAAGTACAGTACGACATCTTCACTGCACCGAAGGACGCCATCTATTTTATCCACGGCCAGGTGAGCAGGGCAGAAGGCAAGGGGAATGTCTACCTGTTTTGGAAACTCATTAGCAGCCGCAACATCAACACCAACAACGGAACCTGCCCTGAGATCACCTTCGCTACCAAGGTCAAGTTGGCCAAAGGCGGTCAAGTTTATCTTGTCTTTAACGAGGGCAAACCCAACCTGAAAAAGAGCACTTTCACAGTCTACGAGTTGTTGAGCTGTGACCAGACTGAAAACTGTACAGTCTAGAAGTGTTAAGTCACACTCTAAGATAGCATTAAAGATTTCATGAGTTATCTGTAGTGCTCAAGGAATGACATTCCATGAGAGCAACACCTGTGAACAAATGTTTAGCTCCTTTATCCCGAGGCTGTATAGACCAATACAGTACAGTACAGTACATTTCACATCTGGATCAAAGTTATGACCCTTGTTATAACACATAAGCTGTGTCAGGTGGTTAGTGTGCGGTCTATACACACAACACTGGTATAGACAGCACACTAACCACCTGACACAGCTTATGTGTTATAACAAGGGTCATAACTTTGATCCAGATGTGATCTGTACTACCTTCAGGTTCAGGGTCCAATCCACACATTCCCTCTGTGTGGTGACATTCCCTCAGCCTAAGAGACATGCACTAAATGAGGGGGTCATTTTGGAGCTGAGATGGTGGACTGTCCAGAGCCGTTATGGAGGCTGATTCATTGTATTGAAGGTTCAATAGTGAAACTGAAACCCAGTGTCTCCATCCGTTATAAACAGTGAAACTGAGTAGAGTGAGATCCGGTCATCAAAAGTTAGTAAAAATTTTAACGTTTGCTTGAAACTATCAGGCAGTATAGCATGCTAGTACATTACACTTTCACTTGTATGTCAATAGAAGTAGCATCTCCTGTTAGGGGACAGGCATAGATGCAGCTCGTTATTTTCTATAATATTTTGTTTGTAAGATGTATTGATTAACCATGAAGTTAGAGTGATTTAATGTAATAAAGAAATGGTGGAATATGATTGTATGTCAATATTTTGTGTATGAGATTACTATTTGAACCCAGTGCTTTTCCTGTCCTAGTGAATGTTCTGAATAGTTCCAATGGTCTTTAGATAAAATAAAGTATTTCATATTAAAACTCTGCACAGCCTTACATGAAATATTCTGTCATCAATACTGAGTTTTCACTTTTTCCACAGCCCAGGTCTTTCTGTCAGACAAGGGCAGGGTGTTTGTTGTGTGATACTGTGTCCTGTGGAAATTGCATAAGTACCTGTTTCACCGCAGGGGCTGTTTAGAAACAAAGTTAAAATGCAGCAGGGATGTGATGCAATGTGTGTGTGTCATCATCATTGTCATGATGCATTGTTTGCTAGGTCTAAGCAGCCAAGCCTGCCACAACAACTCCACTCTCTTGCTTATGTTACTTAAGCGATTTAACCAGTGACATGATGATGAAACACCAGGCTGGATGTTTATCAACTTTGCGTGGGTGTCTACAACAGTACACACACTCATTCATTCATTGTAGTGATACTACAATACTTTCATAGCTTTATAGTTGTCAGTCAGGTAGAGGCAGGTGTTTGGCAGGCAGGGCAGAGAGTGATAATAATAGCTGCTGTGATTTTCTTACTAGATGAAGGAAAATTCCTGTTCGCTACACTTTGAATTAGAAGGAACAAATATATAATCATTAAGCTCTGTGGGATGACAGTAGGGGAAGTACAGAGACTGAACTGCATTTTGGGTTCCACGTAGAACCCTTTTCACAGATAATTCTACAAGGAACCGAAAAGGGTTCTACCTGGAACCAAAAAGGGTTCTCCTATGGGGACAGCCGAAGAACCCTTTTGGAACCCATTTTTCTAAGAGTGTAGCATGTCAAGCTGTCTAACATTAGCACGACACTGGAGCATTAACTATTAGCATATATAGATCTATAGATATATAGATGTCTTTACTAGACGCCATTTGTTATCTTAATATCTGCCTGGCTCAAAACATTTGTAGCTTGTGTGTTTCACTCGTTACCCTTCAACAATGTTAGTAAACAGCTGAATTCAAAGGAGGTGAACCATTCTCAAATGGTGCAATTTTTCCAGTTAATGGAAAAATAATCTGGCTTGATATTGTAATGACCATGGTGAGGCCTATGCATGAAACTAGCAAACCCATAGGGGGGTTTGGTGGGCAAGTATTATACATGGATTACAGTAGGAGGTGTAATGTGAGAGAAGGAGAGGTTACAGTGTGATTGACAGCTCAGTCAGTTATAGTGACTTTTTTTTACCTTTATTTAACTAGGCAAGTCAGTTAAGAACACATTCTTATTTACAATGACGGCCTACACCGCCAAAACTCAGACAGAGTTGGGCCAATTGTGCGCATTTCACGGTAGGATTTACACCTGTTGTATTCGCGCATGTGACAAATACAATTTGATTTGATTTGATTTGATAGTGTATACAGTATGTCATTTTAGGGAACTATCGCTTTAACAAATGTGTAATGAATATGAATGAATATATTTGATGATGGGATTAGAAAGAATGAAGGGTATTCTCTTTATTTATTCATAAAATGTCTGTTATTTTCTATTGAAATTTAAATAATTGTACAATTCTGTGCCAGATAAAACCTTATGGCTAAACCCAGATTTACATTTCAGAGCCATAAGGTTCTATATGTGAATGCACCCCACAAAAAAAACTGATTTACAAATGTCTTAGGATTTTGATACTCTGCACTTTAGGTACCTTTAAGGTGAGAATTCACTACATAAAAGTTCTGAGATCTGGGATCCTTAATATCTCAGAAATATGCTTTACGCAGATAGAACCTTATAATCTGAAGGTCTCGACTTAGCTTTCACTACACAGATTCTGTTCTTACTTTAAATAGATGTCCTGTTTCACAGAATCGACAGAAATAGAGACAGAGATGCATGTGCACGCATGCACACATACAGTGGGGAGAACAAGTATTTGATACACTGTCGATTTTGCAGGTTTTCCTACTTACAAAGCATGTAGAGGTCTGTAATTTTTATCATAGGTACACTTCAACTGTGAGAGACGGAATCTAAAACAAAAATCCAGAAAAACACATTGTATGATTTTTAAATAATGAATTTGCATTTTATTGCATGACATAAGTATTTGAACACCTACAAACCAGTAAGAATTCCGGCTCTCACAGACCTGTTAGTTTTTCTTTAAGAAGCCCTCCTGTTCTCCACTCATTACCTGTATTAACTGCACCTGATTGAACTTGTTACCTGTATAAAAGACACCTGTCCACACACTCAATCAAACAGACTCCAACCTCTCCACAATGGCCAAGACCAGAGAGCTGTGTAAGGACATCAGGGATAAAATTGTAGACCTGCACAAGGCTGGGATGGGCTACAGGACAATAGACAAGCAGCTTGGTGAGAAGGCAACAACTGTTGGTGCAATTATTAGAAAATTGAAGAAGTTCAAGATGACGGTCAATCTCCCTCGGTCTGGGGCACCATGCAAGATCTCACCTCGTGGGGCATCAATGATCATGAGGAAGGTGAGGGATCAGCCCAGAACTAGAGGGCAGGAACTGGTCAATGACCTGAAGAGAGCTGGGACCACATTCTCAAAGAAAACCATTAGTAACACACTACGCCGTCATGGATTAAAATCCTGCAGCGCACGCAAGGTCCCCCTGCTCAAGCCAGCGCATGTCCAGGCCCGTCTGAAGTTTGCCAATGACCATCTGGATGATCCAGAGGAGGAATGGGAGAAGGTCATGTGGTCTGATGAGACAAAAATAGAGCTTTTTGATCTAAACTCCACTCGCCGTGTTTGTAGGAAGAAGTAGGATGAGTACAACCCCAAGAACACCATCCCAACCGTGAAGCATGGAGGTGGAAACATCATTCTTTGGGGATGCTTTTCTGCAAAGGGGACAGGACGACTGCACCGTATTGAGGGGAGGATGGATGGGGCCATGTATCGCGAGATCTTGGCCAACAACCTCCTTCCCTCAGTAAGAGCATTGAAGATGGGTCGTGGCTGGGTCTTCCAGCATGACAACGACCCGAAACACACAGCCAGAGCAACTAAGGAGTGGCTCCGTAAGAAGCATATCAAGGTCCTGGAGTGGCCTAGCCAGTCTCCAGACCTGAACCCAATAGAAAATCTTTGGAGGGAGCTGAAAGTCCGTATTGCCCAGCGACAGCCCCGAAACCTGAAGGATCTGGAGAAGGTCTGTATGGAGGAGTGGGCCAAAATCCCTGCTGCAGTGTGTGCAAACCTGGTCAAGAACTACAGGAAACGTATCTCTTTAATTGCAAACAAAGGTTTCTGTACCAAATATTAAGTTCTGCTTTTCTGATGTATCAAATACTTATGTCATTCAATAAAATGCAAATTAATTACTTAAAAATCATACAATGTGATTTTCTGGATTTTTGTTTTAGATTCCGTCACTCACAGTTGAAGAGTACCTATGATACAAATTACAGACTTCTACATGCTTTGTAAGTGGGAAAACCTGCAAAATCTGCAGTGTATCAAATACTTGTTCTCCCCACTGTATATACTGGTACAGCTCAGAGAGATGATTGACGACAGGGTAATAGCCAATGATGAATGGTGATGACATGTTTTTCCCATGCAGCGTAGCATGAAATGTTTTATCTGTTTTATATGTTTTAACTTCATTCATGTTTGGGTATGGCCCAGATGAGCTTTGGGGATTAACAAAGTACCATTGTATCTTATCTTATGGAATGCATTTATAATGAAATACTACATGTTGAGTGAGAGCTCAGTCTTATATATTAAATGTGTGTCCTTGGCTGAGCGTGTATTTAGCGTTATCTGTGGTAATTGTCTCTGGTTTATTGGG